>CAUYON010140151.1:0-31977 GCA_963573935.1 Arctocebus calabarensis | reverse complement strand
GAGGGAAGGGGAGAGCAGAGAGAGAAAAAATGAGGGAGAGGTGGGGAAAGGAAGAGCAGAGAGAGGAAAGGAGTAAGGGGGGTGGGGTCTTGGTGTGTGCCACACCTTTTGGGGACAAAACACGATTGTAAGAGGGACTTTTCCCAACAAATGCAACCAGTGTAACATGGTTTCTTGTACCCTCAATGAATCCCAACAATAAAAAAAAGAAAGAAATAGCTTAAATATACATAAAACAAAGAGATTATTATAATGAGTAACAGTTTATCAACTATCCATTTTATGAAATAAAATATTACCATCAATGAGAAATAGCTCAAATATACACAAAACAAAGAGAAACAAACCAAAAAAAAGAGCCTCAGCCATTCTTTTTTTTTTTTTTTTGAGACAGAGCTTCAAGCTGTCACCCTGGATAGAATGCTGTGGCATCACAGCTCACAGCAACTTCCAATTCCTGGGCTCAAGTGAGTCTCCTGCCTCCGCCTCCCAAATAGCTGGGACTACAGGTGCCTGCCACAACACCGGCAATTTTTCGGTTGCAGCCATCATTGTTGTTTGGCAGGCCCTGACTGGATTCGAACCCACCAGCTCAGGTGTACATGGCTGGTGCCTTAGCTGCTTGAGCTACAGGTACTGAGCCCTCAACCACTCTTTTTGTGAATTACTATAAGTAATATACTAAGTACTGTTCAATTAAAAATATGTATAAAATGTAGATTATCTACCATCTCACAAAAGAACACATGTATAGAAGTCTGGAATAATAAAGTCTGGAAGTAGAATAAATGTTAACAGTATTTGGTTTCTGAAGGATAAAATTATGGATGATTTTTATTTTTTATACATTTAAAATGGCATTAATTGTTAAGTATTAAAGTAATATATGAATATATTTTATTATAAAAATTCATACATGGCATTCGAAACTTAAAAAAAAATTAGAAAACAAACATAAAATGTTGTGTTAATGACAATGGAATTGGGAGGACTTTATAAATAATTTCCCAAAAGCATAAACCCAAACTGTCAATAGACAGTTTTGACGACATTAAAATGTTACACTTCTCTAGGACAGGATCTGTGAACTTAAAGTTAAGTTACAGACTGAAAGAACATTCTTGCTACTCAAATAAATAATAATTAATGATACAAGTTAAGTGTCCATCATTTATAAAGAACTAAAAACTGTGATAGACTATCAAATACCATAATAGAAACATGAACATATATTATATATAGGAATTTCAAAGAAAGGAAAATAAGAGAGGGTGATAAACATGTGAAACCACTGTGGCAATTAGACAAATGTTTACTAAAATCACAAAGAAATACCATTTACACCCATTAGTTTAGTAAATTAAAAACCTAAAAATACATTAAGGGCTAGTGAGGATATGGTTTTTTTGTTTTTGTTTTTGTTTTTAAATAAAAAGCTCATATACTGTTAATGGAAGAGTAAGTTAGGAAATTCAATTGGGAGAAAAATTTAACAATATCAAGTCAAGTTTAAAATGCCATGTCTTATGACTAAGAGATTCTATTTCTAGGAATATTCCTTAGAGAAATTCTCATGTATCTCCACGAAGAAATAAGTACAAGAATGATCATGAAGACAGAGTGAATAAGACTGAAGTTGGGCTAATTACATGCTTCAAAAGAACAGTGAAATTCTAGGCAATAACTATAATAAATGAACTTTATCTTCATGGATTAAGATGGATAAATATAGAACATTTAATGTTGAATATAAAATAAAATATAATTTGTTGCATAAATTTAATGCTATTTAAGATTTTTAAAAAATTAACACAAAGCACTCTTTGTACATGCACATCATATGCTTTTATTAAATGTATAAATAAGTGATGGTACAGGTACCTACTAAAAACATGGCAGATAAGGATCACTGATGAGGACAATAGGATTTTATTTCATAGTCTTATTAAAGTCACATTTTATTTTTTGAAAGAATGATTGTACTTTTTATGCTAGAAACATATTTTTACTTCTTTAAAATTCTAAAGCCAATATGGGAAAACAGAAAGAACACATAAATATTCATGATATTTATGTGTGTGTCTAATAATTACTTTCCACACTTTTCTGTACTCTGAAATATTTCATGATAAAAATTAAAACATTACAAAATGAGGACATTTAGAATAATTATTTAAGCAAATTGGAAAAAATGCATTTATGCATCTTTGGGATTTTGAACACTGGATATTTCACATATTAGATATTATTTTTTAAGGTGGATAATTATCTTATAAAAGACTAAAATATTTGCAGATAATACGATGTCTGAAATTTTCTTCAAAATTATCTATAAATGGTGGGAATGGGTAGGTAAAGGGCTTTGTGTTGTCAAGGTTAAAGCTGGGTAATACATGCATGGAGATTTATTATACTGAAATCTACTTTCAAATAATAAAAATAAAAAAAGAGTTTTAAACAAAGAAAGACATAGAGTATAAAAAAAATTCACATCCCAACTTGAGTTCCCCTTCACCATTCCGGTCTATACCGTTGGCAGTTCCAGATCCATTCCCTAAAGTCTTATATGCATTTGTATCTGTAGAGATGGAAATGTTTTCATATTCATGTTATCACCCTGAACATATTTTGTAGCTTTCCTTCTTCTCTACGACAAACAACATTGTTTAGCTATCTGGAAGCTCTCCAAACCCAGTTCTCTTGAGGTTCTATGGACAACTATGCAAAGTGTGATTATCCTTCAAGGTGGGGATGAGACCCTCTCTGGCATGAGGGTCTACACCTACAATCAGAAAGGTGAGAAAAGTCAGAGAGATTCTAAGGTGCCCAATGGTAAAGAACATAAGATTATAATAAGGGCTATGGGAGTTATGAACCAGGAACTATATACGAAAACCAATGTATGTATCATAACACCACAAGCCACCTCCTGGGTTTTGACCATGGATCCTTTACATTAAAAGAATATACATAGTCACCATAATTAGTCCAGCTCATCATATTGCATGAATGTTTTCTAGGGTGAGGACACTCAGGGTTACAGACTTTTAAAAAAACTTTCCCAGGTTCCAATAGAAAGAGTTGTCTTTGTGCGTGCATACATGTACACACATTTGTATATATATAGTTTTGCCCTTTCAGGCATCTGGAATAATTGAGGTAAGAAACAACATAGCTTGCTCTGAGACTCTTTCAGGTTGTTAATGGTGTTTACGCTTTCCAGACTTTTCTACCTTTGGAAGGACATTAGATTTGGCCACTGTGCTGCGAGTCCAGATTGCTGGCAGCAATATTAGTCAGCAAGTACCTTCCTGTCCATCCATTACTATGCATAGAATGTGGCATGAGGCCATTTTAACCACCAGGCAATCTAGCTGTACTTAGTCTTAGCCTCATTTTTGCCAGATGAGGTGAAGCCACAATCCACCCCCAAGAGGCCCTTAGGAATTCTGACATAATGTTTAAAACCATTCTTACAGTTTCTTGTTTAGAAATCAGCCCTGCTTCCAGAATTTGTAGTTGCAGGCCTAGTCCTAGAACTCATGCATCAAGTAGTAGAGGAAAAAAATTGTTGAGGTGATTTGGGGAAGAAAGAAAAAAATTATAGTCATTATACCAGTGTACCTATCCCTTGGCAAGAATAGCAGAGTCATACATACCAGCATCCTCTCCAGGCTTTCTCCCCTGGATCAACCAAAAAAAAAACACAGAAAGACCTAGTGAGGACAATTCTATAGATCCACTCATGTTGAGCATTGGCACACATTTACAAAATTACATGAACCAGTCTTTCATGCTTTTATCTCCCTGTTTTAGACAAATGATGTTTTTTGTTACTTTCTTTGTTTGAGACTGGTCATACTCTGTCTCTTGCACTAGAGTGAACTAGCATGATTATAGCAACCTCAAACTCCTGGGCTCAAGCAATCCTCCTGCCTCAGGCTTCTGAATAGCTGGGACCACAGGTGCACATTATCACACCCAGATAATTTTCTTAATTTCTCTAGAGACAGGTCTATCTCTTGCTTAGGCTGGTCTCAAACTCTTGGCCTCAGCAATCCTCTCACATTGGCCTCCCAAAGCACTAGGATTACAGGCATGAGCCACGATGGCCAGTTGATAATCACATACTTTAATTGCCCACTTTACTTCTCCATTAAAGTATTACCCTATGGAGGATATCTCTTTGCCCATTGCTGGATATACAGTGTATTCCTTGGTCTGAAGAAATAAGGGTTGGTCATCCAATTCATGAAATATCATCTGTTGTGTTTGTTTGTTTTTTTACTTCAATTTTTTAATAGTTTTTTTAATTATTAAATCATAGCTGTGTACATTGGTGCAATCGAGGGGTACAATATGCTGGGTTTTTTTTTTTTATGGCACACTGGCTACTTGCCTCTTTCACTGGCTAAGCAAAGCCCACTCTAACATCAGTGCCTATTTCTGTCAGGACCTATCTGTATCCCCGTAGTGCCCCCAGCATCAGTCTCACTTGCCAGTTTAGTCTTTCCACCTGGGAATCTGCCCGATAGCCATTGGCAGTCTCTGTCCCCCTTGCTGGCTCATAGAACAGGTCTTACTGGCATTTTGTGCATGAAAGGGTGAAAGAGGGACATATCTAGATTCAGCCTACCTCTGCGTTCTGCAGTGCCCCTGTGCCCACTCATTTCATGGTCCCAGATGGATACCTCAAGAAAGCACACGGGAAAATGTGTTTTTCCATTTTAGCCACTTTTTGAATGTGGAGTTGTGATGGGCATCGATTGATTTGTTGTACTTTAAGGTTGCCTTCAGAATACGATAGGACCACGCTCCACCTAAGCATCCACTTACTGGGCTAGCTTCGCATTGCCCTCCCATCTGAGTATGGATGGTCACTGCTCACAGATCAGTACAAGCCCAAACACAGGGACTTTCACCACTGTTCAATTGTTCTATCCCTATTAGGGAAACAGACTGTCATTCATTACCCAAGCTGATTTGCTTTTACCTTCTTAGATCAAACCAGGATGGCAGCCTTCCAAACAGGACAGTATCCATTCATCTTGGCATTGCCATCCCCAAGCCCAACAACTTTGATCAGTTAGTTGAAAGCAGTTTATAGGGAACTGTAGAATCCAGCAGCTCCTCCCACAGTCCCAGAGTCAATGCTGGGGAAAAGAGGTTCTCGGAGTAGCTGCACCTGTACCCCCTAGGTCGTGTGGCCTTGTATAAACCACTTCCATTTTATTATGGAACTCTTTTGGGTACTACTGTCCCCATCAGAGTGTTTCTCTGACATCATCAGGGTTTTTTACATATTGTTCCATTTTTCTTCATTTTTTTGGTCTGAAATGTTATTATACATATTATTATACATATACTTCATATATTCAAATGACTTAAAGAATAATAACATAATTATTACTCCTATATCATCACATTACTAATACTTTTGAATTTCTCCAAGTGCCTTTCATCTTTTAAATCATTTCATTCCTCTGACTGCCAAAGGTAAACAGTCCTCAGTGTTCATTATTCTTCATTTCATCGCTTCTCTTATGGTTCACCACAGCTATCTGTATCCCTAGTCAATACATTGTTTGACTTTGACTCTTTCGACCTTCATGTAAATGAAACCCTATTAGATGTGGTCTTTGGTGACCTGCTTTCTATTTGGCATAAGTTTATGAAGTGCATTAATATTGAGCCATGTCGCTGTAATTCATTCAGATGTATGTTTAGGTCGTTTCACATTAATTCTTGCCTATTACAAACACTACTATTCTGAACTTGCTTTTATATGACTGATAATTGTTCGCATGGACATTTGCACATATTCAAAAGCTTCATCTAGATGTGGACGTGCTGGGTCCTAGAATATGCAATCACACCTTTCTGTGAGACAATCAAACTGCTTTTACCAAAGGGTTTGCCAATTTATTCTCCCAGCACCAGAAGTGTGTGGCAATTTCCATCACTTCATATTCTTGAAAGGAGAGGCCATCTTATTTATTTATGTATCCCTACCCCATAACACACAGTACTTGGCACCTAGGGGTACCTTGTAATGTTTATTGGTCAGATGAAGAAGTGAGGTGGGATGCTTAAGCAAAGCCAGAAAAAGAAGATGCAGGTTCTTGTAGGGGTTATTATCATCTAGAACAAACATATTTTACTTCGTATAATAGTAGGAGACAGAAAGAATAAAGAATGCACTGGTAAGAAAAAATTACATTTTTTGCACCTAGCATGATATGTACTCAATCTCCATCTGTGTTCCCTTTCATTATTTTTATTATATAAGAACTGCATGTTCACAAAAGATGGATAAAAAAGCATAGTGAAGAATAGTTTTTAAAAATAATTGTCATCTGAAATTGCATAATTAAGAAATAACCAAGACCAGATGCAGTGATTCATGCCTGTAATCTTAGCATCGTGGGAAGCTGAGATGGGCGGATTGCTTGAGTTCTGGAGTTTGAGGCCAGCCTGAGCAAGAGCAAGACGCCATCTCTACTAAAAATAGAAAAGCTAGCTAGGTGTTGTGGTGGACACCTGTAGTCCTAGCTACTTGGGAGGCTAAGGTAAGAGGATCACTTGAGTCTAAGGGTTTGAGGTTGTTGTGAGCTTTGGTGCCACAGCACTGTACCCAGGGTGACAGAGTGAGACTCAGTCTCAAAAATAAATAAGAAAAGAAGAGAAAAAAAGAAAAGAGAAAAGAAGAAAAAAGGAAAGAACCACTGTGAATTAGCATTGTATAGATACACCATCATCTATGTAATGGTTACTGAGGTCCTTTTGATGCCAGTGACTTCAAGGCTAGAGAAAGCGGCGTTTGGTAATGTTCACACTAACAAAGGCAGGTAGAAGGAAGCAACCTTTTGGCTTTAAATGGGACCACTTAAAGAAAGGTGCAGAACACATGGCCTCTCAGAACATCCAAGCGAGAAGGAAATTTAGGTAAACTCCATGTAACCCCTTTATTTTCCGAAAGAAGGAAAAGAGCCAGAAATATGAACCCCAACTCTGGTGATTGCACCCCTTTACTCTGAAACTTCAGATCATTCCTACAGAGTTGAAGGACCAGTTGCCTCACTCAGGCATCCTCGGGCTTTTCAGTATAGATCTCTGTGCTGTATAATTTGAAAAGATTACTGTCCACTGTGTATAATTTAAAAAATTTTAAGAAATTCAGAGTATAATTTAAAAAATGTACTGCCCATGGTGTGCCAAAATCTGTCATAGACATTTTTTTAAGCCTACTAACAATGGTGATGTAGATGTTTACTGCTGCCACCATTTACCACCTCATTTTACAAATAAGGAAACTGAGGCTGAATGTCAAGTGACTTTGGTCGAAGTCTCAGAACAAACTGGTGAAGTGCCTAGAGAAGGCAAGTGCCCTGGTTCCTAGGACAACACATTCAGATGGGTCTATCCTGGGGAGTATTCACCACACAATCCACTCTACCTTAATTGAACCAACGGGAGGCAACGCCTTCTCCACCTGGCATGATTCTTACCCATTAGGGCTGGGTCTTCTCCCCGGTTGGCTTGGGTCCCTCCCGGCATGTGGCTTCAATACACAGGGCAGAGAAGGGAGGGCCGGGGTGGGGGAATGAAGAGTAGATGTCTGTTTCTGCTCTGGGGTTATTGTCTCGCTGAGATTCACAATGCTGCCCCTCTCTTGGTGCTGTGTACCCTTGGCTGTGTAACTCACAAGAGTTTATCATGATGAACTGTAAGCAGATGGACTGGAGAGAGGAGGGAAATTTGACCCAAGAAGATGTCACTTAAACAGCTGAGGATAGTATTTCACCAGATGTCCAAGCATGTAACCCGTGAACGCCTTTTGTGAAGATGAGCAGCTCTTTTTTCACTCACTGAAACCTTTTTTTTTCCTATTTAATAATGGTAACAAGTACTCACAAATTATAACGCATATTTTATATTTAAAGGCATTTGTTTTCCACGTCCTCTTTGATGCATCCATCAACCCAGGGAGATAATCAGGAAAAATGTTATCCATCCCAGGTTGCTGGTAAGGAACTGAAGTTGTCCAAAGCCCGGTGCACAGAGAGAGGAAGGCACCTGGGGACGGAAGCTGGGGACAGAAAGCTTCAGCAATTGCCTAGTCAAATGTGCAGACTCAGTGGAGCTGAAACCTCACTAAGAGTGTCAGAGAGTGGTTGCGGCTCCCCAGGGAGTGATGAGCACATATGGGACTTGAACCCAGATCCCCTTCCCACGGCCCCAGAGTTTCCTCTACCAGATCTTTTGGTACCTACATATACAGTGTCCCAACACGCCCACCTCACCAGGGGTAAAGGAGCGATCCATCATGCTGGCTGAAGATGAAGGGGCAAAAGGGACTGCCACGTTCCACAGTCATCCTGTATACTTGTGCCCTGCTTCAAAAGCCTGCATGACTCTTAATAAGTAAATGGGTTACCTGAAAGATTGGAATCAAACATTCTTAGTAATTTTGAGAATTGCTTAACTTTCTGGTTTAAAAAGAATAGTTCATCTCTTTGATTTACACACTAATAGTGTTGGAGAGAAAGGAGAGGAAAAAAATTATTTGAAATTCTTTCTTTTTTTTTTTTTTTAGAGATAGTGTTTATTAATTATTTTCCAAGTTATTAAACCTATACAATTTGTTAACCATCAGCTGTTTTCTTTTTCTTTCTTTTTTTTTTGGCCAGGCTTGAACCTGCCAACCCTGGTATATGGGGCCGACGCCCTACACCTTGAGCCACAGGCACCGCCCTCCTTAAGGGAAAAGAGAATTGAAGAAAACAGTGTGGAGTGAAGAAAAGGATGGTGGGTCAGCAGTCAGCCATTCAGGACCTGAATTCCAACTATGTGTTTTTCTGAATGTTACTTTGATTCTCTGAGCCTCAATTTGTTCTTATGTATAATAAAATGAGAATTAATACGAGTCACATCTGCCTCCTAGGACTATGGTGAGAATATATGATTAGTCACTGTTACTGATTTATGTTAACTTAAGATTATGCTGTACTAATGTGTAGCAATATTAAAATGACATTATTGGGTGTCTCTCCCTTGGTATGGTGACAGAGGCAGCGAATGCTGAGCTTCTCAGGGAACAGACCTGGGAGCCATGCTGTCTGGGTTTGGATTCTGGTTTTCTCAAATACTACCTGTGGGACCTTGAGCAAGTTACTGAGCTCGTCAGTAAAATGTAAGAAAACATCGCTCACCGGTTTGTCATGAAGATTAAGTAAGTTAATGTTTATAGTGTTTTTAGAATAACACTGTTTGCATAATTGGTACTACATAAATTGGCTGTTAAATAATATTTTAAAAATTATATTACTTACATTAGAAGTGTTTCCTTATGATTCCCTCTAAGCCATCCTCCAATTTCAATTTCTAGCCACTGAAATTAAAGGTTGCAGCTCACCTCAAGGACCTTACTGAGTTCACACCCAAACTTCCTGGAAACCTACGACAGATGACTCTTGTTTAAAACCAGATGATTCTTCTTTTGGTTTCCTGGAAAGAGTCAGGGTCAGTGGTTTTCCCAGGTGCATGTGGACCAGGGGCCTTGAGAAGGTTTGAGAGATCATCTCACAGGCTCCATGCCTCTGTGAATTCCTTCTGTGATCCCAACACTGCGCTCCTGATTTTCCAGAAGTTATGTCCTGGGAAGCTGAAGTCTCCTCCTGTTTGAGATCCATGGTGTACCTTAAGGATCAGGGCAAACAATATCTTTCTGGAATGAACCTTATATTAGTGCTCTAGACAGATTTGGTGATGTTTATACTTCTCAGAAGACTCAGGTCCTGACACTGATCTAAGAATTCAGCATGTTGTAACTTACAAATTTTTAACTCTTAACCTGTATGAGGTAGGCACTATCATAAAACTCATTTTACAGATGAAGAAACTGAGGCATTATGTATTAAGTAACTTGCACAAGGTAATGTACCAGGAATGGCAAACTGAGATTTGAACCTGGACAGTCTGGCCAGTTCTGGGAGGAACTTACATTGACTGTGCCTCAATGCCATCTGTTGAGATGTAATCATAAGGATCTATTTAAACGTGAAAGGTGCTGGGAGGTTACCTCCCAGGAAAGGAACATGAATCTTTCTTACACTATATTTATGATTAACTTATTTAGGATGATTGTCCCAAAATGTTAAGGACCATGAATTCATATTTTATACAGAATTGAAATTTATTTCAAACAGTATTTTATAAGAGTGCCTATTTCACTGCACACCAAGGGGTGTTACGTATCATCATTAAAATGATTTTTAATTTGGTAGTTAAAAATTGTATCTTATTATTTTAATTTGACTTGTTTATTACTAGTGAGTTAAACATATTTCCATGTTTATGAGCCAACTTTGTTTCCTCTTCAGTTATTTGGTTTGGTCTTTTCTCCCTTTTAGGGCAATTTTTTTTTCTTACTGATTTTCACAGTTTTTTAAGGACAAGTATTTGCTTACATCAAATTTTCAGAACCTGTTTTATTATTATTTGTATTTGTTGGTTTTTAATTATAATCATATAAAAATCAAAAATGTTTAAGTGCTATTGATCATCAAATTATTATCTATCTCTCTTTGTAAGTTGTTAAAAGTACATGTTTGATTACTGGTAAGTTTGGAAGATGCTTTTCTGTCCATATTTTTAGTTATGATTACTTGACATTATTGCAAATATTTAATAGTTTAAGTCTAAAAGTAAAGAATGCATAGTATTAGTTACAAATCTAAACTGTATTTATACAAGTAGCAACTACTATTCCCTATTATATTCATTGATAAATAAGTTCCTTACTCCAATTTTTAATGCCTCTCTTTCTAAAGAAAATATTTCTAGTATCAGGTTTATATCTGAATGACCTATTCTGTTCCAATGAATTATTTTTCCTTGTGCTAACATCACATTGTGGCTTTATAATGAGCTCCAGTAAGTAGTAGAGTTTTCCTATAGTTATTTAATAATAATTATGAAACTATTATTCATGTTTTCTTAAGTCCTCTTGATTTTTTTTCTTTCTTTCTTTCTTTTCTTTTTTTTTTTTTTTGGCAGAGACAGAGTCTCACCTTATCACCCTCAGTAGAGTGCCGTGGCATCACACAGCTCATAGTAACCTCCAACTCCTGGGCTTAGGCGATTCTCCTGCCTCAGTCTCCCAAGTAGCTGCGACTACAAGCACCCGCCACAATGTCCGGCTAGATTTTTTTTTCTTCTAAATCTTATTTGGGAAAAAAGTTTGCCAAAATAAGATGTAGGCCTTCGTTTTTCATAAGCTATAAACATACATATGTAATATATTATTGGCAGCGTAGCATAAATTAGTAATAAAGTAGCAATAATGTCTAGAAGAGAGACTAAATGAAGAAGAAATGTGTCAGCTCTGCTTTAAGAATTACCAAGAGTTTTTCAAGTAGAACAGGAAACTGACAACGGAAGACTATAACATATTACATATCTGCGATAGAACAAGGTGTCCAAATTAATCAACTATGTAATCAATTAGGTACTAGATAATTAAGTAATTATTAGATGTACACCCAACTTTGAAAACAAGAAAGACAGGGCTTTATGAAGTCCCCAAGGACCATTTATAATAATAATAATAATAATAATAATGAAACTTTTCCTTAAAAAAAGAAACTGTACTATATTATACAAATACAAAATTACTGCAACTAAAATGTTAAAAATTCTCACATAAGTATTTGGTAGGTAGAAATAGTTTATTAAAAAAAATTTTATGTAACAATATTTATGATATAGGCAGAAATGTACAGGTACACTATGCTTGTGTGTGTTTAAAACTCTTTTCTTCTAATTCCTCAAAATAAGACTCTTTTCTCTTGCACAATACTTCTACATATATTAATTTATTTTTTAATTTGCTAGAACTTAAAGGAAAATCCCCACGATTCCTATATGGGCAAATTATTAGTATGTTCTAAACTCAGTAGTTACAGGCATCCATAATTAGTTAGGTAATTTGTGAATTAAATATATGGATATAATAATAAAAAATAAAGAAAATACATGAGCTTGAGAGACTAAAAAATGATGCATATCTTTTCAGAAGATTTTTTCAGAAATACTATTTAAATTTTAAAGTTTGAACTTTAAATTGATGATACTTGATATACCTGTTCCTGAATACCTGTTCCATTTTTGTATCTTTAAACAAGAGTAAAAAATTGTTAAGTTTTTGTGTGAGTAGTACTATTGTACCTATCTTGAGTGTCTTGCTTGTACTGTATCACATCAGACCTTTGTTTAATTCTTAATAAACTGTTCACTTGTTAAAAAAATTGTAAAACACCAGTGAAACACCCCTTGTACAGAAGTTAAACTGTCTACCACCCCCATCCCCAATCTCCTAGTCTTCCCATCCGACAGGCAACTAACCTGACAGAATTGTTTTTTTCTGAAGCAAAACTCCTTGTAAGGCATTTCCGAAATATTTTACTTGGCTTTCAGAGAAAAACAAAAGAAACAAATTTATTTTTTTTTTGTATCTTATTAGTTACCTAATATTTAATTAAACTACATTTAATCAAAAAGTTTAGGAGCAAACATACCTGACTCTTGAGAACCCACTGGACAGAGCTCCAGCCCGTGAGTGGCCTTGAAGAGTGGGTACCATCTGGAGTTCCCAGACCAGCGGAATGGGCACCTGCTGGGAACTTACCCAAACAGCCCCTCCACCCGGCTTCTGAAGAATCAGAAGGTCCGGAGTGAGACCCAGGTCAGCATGTCTGTTTCCATGTGTATGTACTGACATTTTATATTTGTTTTAGGATGACCTATACGAGTTATGTTTTTAAAGTGTATTATGCTCAACTTTGTGGCTTAACACATTGTATATGGTTAATTCGAAGCTTCCGTGGCAATTCCGATGCGCGCTGAAGTTTGGGAACACTGGCCTAGAGCTGTCCAGCAGCAGAGGGAGCACAGTGTGTGGCAGACGGGAAGGCATTTGTTCTGTCGTCCCTGAGAAGGGTCTGCCTGACATGTCCTTCCTTTCAACCCCCCTGCAGAGTCACCCTCCGCAGACGACTCTACAGGGCCGGATGCTACGCGCATGCTTAGCAGAATGCTCAACTTCCAGTAAATGTTCACAAATTGTCAGTTCACATTTTTAAGACGAGATGCTTTTCCGGGCATTCAGGTAAGAGAAAAAACTTCCTGCCAGGCGTCACTGTTTGCAGAGACAAAGGCGGTGAGGTCTCAAAAGCAGCAGCTCTGGGGCTTCCGCGTGTTCTTTGTGCGCTTCTCCTACACAGACAAGCCAGACCTTGAACCCTTACCTTGTTCCCGTGTGGAGTCTTTCCTCGGGTCGATCAGTCTTGGCTCTTCTGAAGTGGGCTTCCCTCCTTCCTCCTTTTCCTGGCTCATTAAACCTACATCTGCCATTTAACAATTAGCTCATGTGAGGAGCAGAACAGTGTGGGCCAGTATGCATTGCTTTTTTTTTTTTTTTTCCTTTTGCAGTTTTTGGCCGGGGCTGGGTTTGAACCTGCCACCTCCGGTATATGGGGATGGGACCGGCGCCCTACTCCTTTGAGCCCCAGGCGCTGCCCAAGTCCGGTATCCATTGTATTCTGCCCTTGTTCTGGGGTCTGTAGCTGGAATGGTATGGTTTAAGATGGTTATTATCTACTACAACTGCAGTTTAGAATCATTTGAGGAACTTTTAAAAAAATACGAAGGCTGTGGTCCTTTAAATCAGCATCCTGAGGATGGGACCTTGACAAAGAGCTTTAAAAACTTTCTCCAGGTGATTCTAATGTTTGACTTGGGCTCACAGCCATTTATTAAAGGAATACAAGGAGAATATTTCATGAGAGGCCTGGTCTCTGCAATTTACAGAGGAGCAAATTGAAACTCAGTAAGATTTCCTTGCTCCAGAAACTAACAAGTGGCAGGATTACAATTCACAGCCCCCCTAACTAAAATGTCATGTTTCTTGCAATCTACCAACAAAACATTAAAAGAAGAAGAAGAAGAAGTCGCTTACCAATGAGGACATTTACAATCTCGTGAGGTAGGACAGATACAAAGATCAAATGCAAAAAAGTGATATGTCAGCATAAAGAATCAATTAATGATAATTACAAAAAATTACAAGGAACTGGTGCCTGTAGAGGAGAATGAATGCTCTGTATTCAAAGACACAAGGTTGCTAGCGGAACCCTGAAAGGAATGAGAAAGGTCTATCCTTGGGCTAATGAATGAAGCCACTTTTATCTGGCTCAAGCTCATGTCAGTAATCCAATTTATTTATTTATTCATTTCTCCTGAGAGGACTGTCTTCACAAACAGTTGCCCTTGTTTAAACTAGTTTACCACTCTTTGCGGAACTGAATGTCAGTGTTTCCGTTTAGGAGGATTTTCTTGTAGCTTCTTGTGTGCTCCAGGGAAATTCTGGTTTCTAAAACAACTGATTATTGAAGTAACTATGACCTCTGCCTCTGTGTAATCAGCCTGATTTTCCAAATATCTAACGTTATCTTCCTACCCCCCAAAATGTAAAAAAACAAAACAAAAACAAAAATTCCTCAAAAGTTTTTTTTTTTTTTAATCTTCTTGCTCAAAAGAACAGTTGGTTCTGAACTTAGTTATTACATTGGAATTTCTCCAGAAGTGGATAAATCTTTGGAAGATAGAGGTCTTTTGTCAAAAGGATAGGTTTTTTTCCTTTCCTGAATGGGGTGAGCCAGAATGAACATTCCCAGTTCAGTTTGCTTAGTGCATAGGGAATCACCTCCTCCTGAGTAAAACCTTTGACGACTTCCTCCTGCCCCAGGCATCCCTGGCTTTAAAGCCTTCTGCTTTGTCTTCTGAAGCCTGACCTTCTGGCACATTCCTTTCCCTGTCAAACTCCTTCCCACTTAAATGAAATCTGTGCATGTCCTTGTTTAGGAGAGAAACTGGTGGGTGCTCTGTGGGGGCATTAACATGTAGCACAAAGATCTTTATATTTGTTACCCATTCTCTTACGTTTTCCACAAGCTTCCTGACCACATCTTCTTGCTTGAGCTTCCAGTTTTTCCCTTACTGGGTTTTAAGAAACCAGCCAAAAGATTTACCCCCGACCATGGAGAGATATAGATATAGATGTAAGTATGTGTGTAAGCAATCTCAGACTGTTTTCTCTTCATGCTAAGTTGATAACCAGGTTTCCTAGGTTTGTGTGTTAGAAAGATCTCTCTTTACAATACTGTCTCAGGGGTATCCTTGAGTTAAGCTGTATTGCAGGTGCCTTCCATTTTCATCTCACATGCATACACAGAGCCAAGCTACCCATGAAATAAGCATATCCTTTTCCATTTAAAAAATATTTTTTATTTTAGAGTACTACAGGGGGACACACATTCTAGTTACGTAGTTTGTATTTGTACATTAGAAGTTTATAAGTGTGCCCTTCACCCAGAATATGTGGACTGCCATACTGCTTGTGAGATTATCCTACTCTCATTAAATTTCCTTTGAGTTTTACTTTCATATGTGCACATGAGTGTGGAATGACTAATTTCAATTTAGAATTGAGCACATGTGGTATTTGTTTTTCTATTCTTGTGATACTTTGCCTAGAAGAATGGTCTCCAATTTCATCCAGACTGCTACAAAAGATACTACTAGGTCACCTTTATTTATGGCTGAGTAGTACTCCATGATATACATATGCCACATTTCATTTATCCACTCGTGTATTGATGGTCAATTGGATTGTTTCCACATCTTTGCTATTGTGAATTGTGCTACTACAAACATTCAAGTGCAAGTGTCTTTTTTAAAAATGTCTTTTTTTCCTTTGGATAAATGCCTGATAGTAGGATTGCTGGATCAAAAGGTTGCTCTACTTTCAGTTCTTTTAGATACTGCCATTCTGCTGTTGATTAAGGTTATACTAGTTCGGGGTCTTCCCACAGTGATGAGTGTTCCTTTCTCTTCACATCTACACTAGGATCTCTTACATCGAAACGGTTTGATATGAGCCATTCTCATTGCATTTAGGTGATAGCTCATTGAGGTTTTGATTTGCATTTCCTTGATGATTAGAGATGCTGAGCATTTTTTTATGTTTTTGTTAGCCTTTACTTTGAAAAGTTTCTGTTCACATCTTTGTCCACTTTTTAATGTGATTTTTGATATCTTCTTGCTGATTTGCTTGAGTTCTTTGTAGATTCTAGTTATCAATTGTTTATGAAATGTACAGCATGAAATTTTTTTCCCCATTCTGTAGGTTGTCTATTTATTGATTGTATCCTTGGTAGGAAAAAAATTGAAAACATTCCCACTTAGAACTGGAACAACAGAAGGTTGCCAAATTTTACCACTTTTATTCAACATAGTACTGGAAGTTCTTGCAAGAACAATCACACAAGAAAAGGAAATCAATAGAGTCCAAAAGGGGAAAGAAAAGCTCAGACAATAGCTCTTTGATGATCTTATATCTAGAAAACCCCAAAGATTCAACAAAGAGACTTTTATAATTGACAAATAAATTTAGCAAAGTCTCAAGTTACAAAATCAATCTATAAAAATCAGTAGCTTTTATATATGCCAACAATAGTCAAGTGAGAATCAAATCAAAGACTCAATATCTTTCACAGTAGCATCAAGAAAAATGAAAAGCTTAGAAATATATTTAACTGAGGAGGTGAAAGACCTCTGTAAGGAGAACTATAAAACACTGAGGAAATAAATCACAGAGGATGTAAACACATGGAAAAACATATCATGCTCATACATTAGCAGAATCACCATTGCTAAAATGGCTTTACTACCCAAAATGATTTACAGATTAAATGCAATATCCATAACTTTCCATCATCATTTTTGTAGATCTAGAAAAAAACAGTTCTACACTTTGTATGAACCAGAAAAACCTCAAATAGCCAATGGAACCTTACATAACAAGAACAAATCAAAAGGCATCACTTTTTCATACTTTAAACTATACTACAAAGCTATAACCAAAACAGCATGGTACTGGCACAAAAACAGACATAGATCTGTGGATCCAAAATGAGAATGTAGAGGCAAAACCATTCTTATACTCCCGTTTAATATCTGATAAACATACAAAAAACACAAAATGGGGAAAAGAATCTATTCAATAAATATTGCTGGGAAAACTGTATAGCCATATATAAAAGACCAAACAGGGAGTATCTGCACCTCTCCCAATTCACAAAATTAATTCACAATGGACAAAAGAATGTAAGCTAAGGTATGAAATAGTAAGAATTCCGGAAGTGATGGAAAATCTTTTATAGATATTGGCCTAGGGAAGGAATTTACGAAGAAGACCCCAAATACAATCACAACAACAATAAAAATAAACACATGGGACCTAATCCAATTAAAAAGCTTTTTCCACTTTTTGTTAGAGGCTCCTGTACACACAGTGAGTGGAAGCCCACACAATTGGGTCTACTGGTGTGGCATTGGCAAATAACATGGGCTTTTGGGGTGTCTGCTTCCACCTCTTACTTGTGCCCTCTGGCCCTATTTGTGACTAATCATTGGTATAAAATCTCTTGTTACAACAAACTGTTATTGAATCTATCTTCCCACATGATTTGGTGTGTATGACAAAACTTAGCTTGTAATGGGCAGCACTAGCTGTGTGGTCATATGATGGCCTGTGTTTGGGCATTCCATCCTTACCAGGGCCTGGGAGCATTCTGGGGAAAATAAACTATCCATAAAAGTTAAAAAGAGAATCAAAATACACTAAAACAATAATATAAAAGTCTGGACTGCAGCAAATGGTTGTCCAATTACATGTTAATTGTGTAAATTTTTGATAACTACTGAAGCAGAAATAAAAAACAGAAAAAGGAGACATTACTTCCAAAAAGGTAAGTACCAAAGATAATATTAATTAAAAAAATTCTTCCAAAATTAATCCCAAAGGGAGAAAGAAAGTATATAGAACAATGGGACAAGTAGAAAGAAGGAAAAAAGATAATAAATGGGTAGTAAAATCTTTAAAATATAAATAGATAAAATTATACAAAGAAAAACAAAGTTTGTCATATTCAATTAGAAAAAGATCTAGTCAATATTGGTTAAGGAGTATATACATATATTACAAAAGATACAGGAAGGTTAAAACTAAAAGAATTAGAAAAGATGTATCATAAAAATGCCAACTGAAAGACAATGATATTAATGTCCGAAAACTAAAAGGTGAAAACTATTACCAGAGTTAAAGAGAATCACTGTATAATGATAAAACTTTGCATTTATCAGGAAGTTAGAGTTTTTATTTATGTGCAGTTAATGACATATCTTCCAAATATGTGAAGCAAAAATTCAATAGAAAATAAAAAGAATAAAAGAAGATATTTGTAGTACAGTATCTGGAATCAATACCCAGGATATATAAAGAACTGCTACAAATAAACTTTAAAAAAGAAGACAATACAATAAATGGGCAAAATATTTGAACATGCAGATCACAATAGAATATAACCAAATTGCCAGGCGCGATGGCTCATGCTTGTAATCCCAGCACTGTGGGAGGCTGAGGAGGGAGAACTGCTTGAGCTCACGAGTTTGAGACTCGCCTGAGCGAGAGTGAGACCCCGACTCATGAAAAATAGGAAAACCCAGCCGGGCACTATGGTGAGCGCCTGTAATCCCAGCGACCTGCGGGATGTCCACAGCCCGAGTCTGAGGTTGCAGTAAGTTACCACGCCGACTGCACTCTGCTCAGGGGCGTAGGGTGGCACTGTGTCTCAACAACAACAACAACAAAAAAGAATATAACCAAATTGTTCATAAACATTTGAAAAGATCCCCAATTTACCTGGCAGTCAAAAAACTGCCAAATAAAAACCCAATGAGATTATCTCTCACTTATTTAGCTAAAGTTTAAAAATCTAACACCACCAAGTGTTTCAGAGAATGTGGTGAAATGTGTAATTTCTTATATTCTTAGGTGGGGTTTAAATTAATATGGCACTTCAAAACAGTGTTTGGCATTATCTACTCAAATTAAAACTATGTGTATCCTATGACCCTGAAATTCTACTTCTAGGTATGTATCCTAGAATACATCTTGGTGATAGGTACCAAGATATATTTAGGAGAATGTAGATATCCCACATAAAGAATAACCACTTGCCTAGTAGCTATGGTGTGTCCTAAAGGTCACCCATAAAGTTGTTGACATGTGTCATTACAGAAATTTTGAGAGATACAATAGTCAAGACATGTAAAATCCAAGCAAATAGGACCAAATGAAGACTTTCCAGCAACACCAATAAGCTGAGCAAAGTGAAACTTGCACAGTTGAATCAGGAAGGAGACTGTCAATTTTGTTTCTTGGAAGTGAAATAAGGGACCATAACACAGTCTGTCTCAGAACTTTAGTGGTCATACTAGTATACAGGAAAAATGGGAAATTATAGTTAAATGCACCACAATATTTATTTATTTATTTATTTATTTATTGCAGTTTTTGGCCAGGGCTGGGTTTGAACCCTCCACCTCTGGTATATGGGGCCGGTACCCTACTCCTTTGAGCCACAGGTGCCGCCCTAATGTACTGTTATTTACAAACTATTCATTACAAAATTTAACAAAGAGGTGGCCAACATGTAGAGAATATTTTATGAATATTTTGTAAAATGTTGTGATAGTTTGGAAATAAAGGTATATATATTATAATATAGAAGATATATATATATATATATATACTTTTATTTTATGTATATATATATATATATATATATATATTTTTTTTTTTTAGACAGTCTCACTTTCTTGCCTCCAGTAGAGTGATGTGGCATCATATAGCTCACAGCAACCTCCGACTTTGGGCTCAAGCAATCCTCTTGCCTCAGCCTACCAAGTTGCTGGGACTATAGGGGCCTGCCACAACGCCCGGTTGTTGTTTTTTTAGAGACAGCTCGCTCTTGCTCAGACTGGTCTCAAACTCATGAGCTCAGGCAAACCACCTGCTTGGGCCTCCCAAAGTGCTGGTATTACAGACATGAGCTGCCATGCCTGGCAATAAAGGTGCAGTTAGCTACGATTTCCCATTTTCTCTGTGTATGGTAACTTTATTGGTGACCTTTTGGGAACCCTGGAGAGCATGGATAGATAATTGGTAGCATAGTCATACAATGGAATTCTATACAATGATGTAAATGGAAAAACAAATAAGTAAGCTTTACATAACAACATGGATAAATGTTAGACAGAAATTGTCAGGCTGGACACAGTGTAATCCTAAAACTATGGTAAGCCGAAGTGGGCAGATTGTTTGAGCACAGGAGTTTGAGACCAGCCTGAGCAGGAGCAAGACCTTGTCTCTGCTAAAAAATAGAAAAACTAGCCAGGCTAGTGACAGGCACTTATAGTCCCAGTTACTCAAGTGGCTGAGGCAAGAGGATTGCTCAAGTGCAAGAGTTTTAGGTTGCTGTGAGCTATGAGGGCACTGTACTCTACTAAGGGCATCAAAGTGAGACTGTCTCAAAAAAACAAAATACAACTGACAAAGAAGCTAGATGAACAGTGTTATATAGAGTATTGTTCCATTTATAGAAAGTTCAAAAGCAGAAAATCTGATCTGGGAATGCATGCTTGGGAGTGAAGCTATAAAGAAAAGCACAACAATGTTTATGACAAAATTCTGAATAGTGGTTATCTCTAAGGGGACAAGCAAGGATCATACTGTGATGGGCACACTGTAACTTCTGGGTCTCGAAATTGTCTGTGAATGAATAGACCAACTGAGGAAGACTGGAAATACCTGATTGGTTTAGAGGCAAATCCTTTCCTAAAACAAAACCAAGATATCAATAGTCCCAGAATAAAAACTTGAGGGCAGCAACGGGGAAATCTGCTGTCATTGGGATTGTGAAACCCAAGTATTTCCCAAACACATATATTTATAGATTTACAGTTAATTTTTTAAATATTACATCTCATCATCCTGAGAGATCATTTAACCTGCCATAGTATTCTATTAGAGCATAAAACTAAATCTAGAAAGGGAATTGTCCAGTGAATCAGTAGAGTATGTACATGTTCAATGCCAAAATATCAAAACACAAAACAAAAATTACCGAAGCAGTCACTGTGGTGAAGGTTCTTGAATTCATGAAATGCCTGCACAATCGTTATTCCCAGTTCTCTGACCTTGGGTGGAAAATGTGCATGCACATATAATACGGTGCATCTCATTGAGTATTTTCTCGAAGGGGGGCTTGGTTTCTTCATTTGTCAAGTAACATAAGTCTAAATTCTCCTAAGGCCTATGTAGTCTGAACGGATATGGCTATTTTTATATTTTGAAAATTTCCATTCCTAATACTTACCACCCTTTCCCATTTACCCTCCTCAATATACAACCCTATCTAACATATATGTACCTCTTTAAGAAATGCAAGAATTTTGAGTTTCCCCCACCTTTCTGTGAGGTAGACAAAGGTGACAATTGATTTTCAGTTGGGAAAAAAAAGCAACTTGTCCAAAAAGATGACTTACTAAGTCATCTTAGGCCAGACATATGTCGAGTAAGTAGCAGGACTCAACTGAAATTTCTGGATCTGCATCTTGGGATTTGACATCCTGTTACATTGTTTTTCTCTAGGAGTTCTCAAATTCCCTTACTGCACACCATTAAAACAATCGTCAGACAGTCACCTCCTGGTGACTATGACAGTGGAAGATGTTCTAGAGTAGAACTCTGGGAGAAGCCACTTGGCTTCAGAAATGACCCAATAATTAGGAAACAAAGTGGGAACATTTTTTTTTTTTTTACTATCATTTACTTAACATTGACAAAATGTTTTTAAACCTCTCACAGTTGGTCTCTCTCAATATGGACAAAGTAACCATAAATAAAATACAGTGAAAAATGGTATCATTCTTATCTTAGGTGATAAGACTTCTTCAATTGACAATTGCCTTTTGGAGTCTGTCTCTGCTTGAGCTTTTTTGTAATCAATTTGCTCACGTAAGATGATGAGTGTATGCAAATAGGCTACCCACACTTGTGGTTCTAAGGAAAAGGGAAACATTGGTTTTGATTTATAACTAGAAGAATCATTAGAGACCAGCACCGTGAATTATTATTATTGGTTTACATTTGTCTGCCCCACCAGACACTGCAATCTTTGAAGCAGGAACCATTTTCTCATCCACCTGTATAACATCAACTCCAGTAATATGACTTGGTATTCGGTAGATTCCAAGTAAGGATTGTTACATAAGAAAAACACATCAATTATCTAGTTCAACCTTCTCATTTTATAGATGAGACAAATGAAGCCCAGGAAGATGACAAACTTAAGCTTATATCGAAGCTAGCTTAAGTTAACATCGAAGTCACATATAGAATTTAGGCTTTGACCCATATAGGGCATTTTCTAATATTCCACATCATCAAATCATTTTTAAATTACACAAGAAGTATTTCTTCAATGTGAGGGTGAGGTTAACTGTACATAGTCAAGTTAAAGCGTGGAGAAACCCCGAGTTACTGCAATCTGGAACAGTATCCACCTCCTCCACAGGGAGCAGCTGTGAGCAGGATGGGACAGGTCACTTCCTGCTCTGACCCCTTGCTCTGACCTTGAGCTTGAAACTAAATTGTCATTCCACTGCTGCTCAGAAAGGTAGGTGGCTGTAGTAGGGTGATCCTGCCCTCCCCAACAGGAATCACATTGCAAATAGATGTGTTAGATGGACTGGAAAAAATTCACATTTTATGCTTTATATAAAATGTATGCTTTACTCTTTGTGCAGAGTATTTGCACTTCTATTTATTCCCTGTAGAGTAGGGAAGATGGATATTAGCAGCCTTCACATGGAGGTGAGGAAATTGAAATTGAGGAAAAATTAAGGATCAGCCTTTCCTCGAAGTCTTATTAAACAAGACTTAACTTTAGATCTAGCTTGCTAACTTTTACTAAATTTAGCATCAGACATTGTATCTGATTCTACCATTAAGCAGTTGTGTAATTTTAAGTGAGTTATCACATTCTGCCATGTAGAAGGCTCTCCCGTCCAAACTTTCCAGAAAAAAATTTTTGTTTTAGTATATTTAATTCCAATATTTCCTTATACTTGTTTTATTTACCAAGTATCCCCTATGTGTTGGCCACCTCTTTGTAAAATTCTGTAATGATATTTTGTAAGTGAAGGTTCATTTAGCCATAATTTCCCTCGTATGGTGACTTTGGCGATACCCAGTAGTACTACCCGTGAATAATGTGCATCCTTATTTTTTTCCCCTCAAAATTTGGGCAAACGTGCACCTTACACATAGCAAAATACAGTGCTTCACAAGTCAGATGCTGCTTCCTTCCTTGACTTTCACCTAACAATAAAGATTAAAAGAGAATTGAACATTTATGCAGGGAATGCTCAATAATAGCACAAACTATGTCATCTATCTTATGCCCTAATTGTGTGAGGTTGTGTTGTTCTTAAGAATAATGTTTGCAAGAATCTTTCACATTTACCAGCAGAAAGGTGTCATTTTATCAAGTGGCGATGTTTTTTTGAGATGACATTCTCTACAGTACCTTCTGTTAGGACAATTGCTTTTATTGGAAATAAGTACATTGTGGGGGTGGAAATCTGGGAGAGGAGATGGCCCAGCTGATGAGACTGCACATTTGCATAAAAACAGCTGAAATCAGTTGCAACGGTTAAAGCAAATCCATAAGCAAGGAAAAGGAAGTTAGTTACAGCAGCAATGGCTTACTGTTTGTTCCATAAAGTTCTCCTAAAACCTAGCTCTATCAACAGAATAGACAAAAAGGACTATAACAAATGGGATTTGTTAACATTTCATTCTAGATGCATAGGTTTGTCATATGCAACTACAACTAAATAAGAAAATGTTGGCACAAATGCCTCCTTTTCCCACTTTTCAAACCTAGGGCAAAAGTCATTCATTTAGACATGTTCTGGCTCTCCCACCTGCCAGATATATGATGGTGGGTAAGTTTATAAATGTTTGTGACAGCATTTCCTCATTTATAAAATAAGAGCTAGTCCTTCAAACTTAGAGGCTTGTTTTAAAATTAAATGTAGCAAGGTTTATAAAAGAGTCTGCCATAATCACTGGTAATGACTGGTATGCAACAGTTTTTCCAAAAATGTTTTCTAAAAGTTGAGTAGCAGCCCTTCCTTAAATTTTATACCAGTTGCCAGATCATGGTATTTCACAGATCTCATTCGCCTTTTAACATAAATATGGAGTATATATTTATAGCCATTTAATTTCTCAGACATTAATAAAATGTATTATGAAAAAAGTGACTTGTACTGCATGTGACAACAAAAAATAGAATGTAAGAGAATAAAATTTATATGAAGTTATATAACATTTAAAAATGAAATTAATTTAAATGTTTCAATACAAAGTTTAATGAAAATACATGGAAAATTATGCACAGCTGACTAATGAGCTGAACCAACGCCTTGGCTCTTAGTAAATGTCATAGAAAGCAGACAATTTATTCCCAGATGCTAAGCTCTATGTTACATAATTATTGAAATATTAAATTTCTAAAATAAGAAAAGTCAAATATCTAAGAAATGAGCTATGAAAATGATTAGTGCAATTACTAAGCTGAATAATCAACCATAGATGATCAAGGACCTGAAGTTGATTCACTTGGGCAAAGCATCCTGGAGTAGAAGCTGTCATCCCTGGGGTATGGACAAGCCAGTTACATTACACTGTATTTACGAACAGGCTCCCGAGGCACCCCATAAAGATAATTTATACTTAAGTAATGAAATTAACAGTTTGGGAGCTCGTTTCTTCTCTGCATGTAAACAAACCCACCTGGCACAAGTGAAAGCATTGATTAGAACTGGGCGTAGTGACACTTAGTCCCAGCAACTCAGGAGGCTGAGGCAAGAGGATCACTTGAGCCCATGAGTTTGAGGTTGCTATAAGCTGTGACTCCACAGCACTTTACCTAGGGTGACAGTGAGACTTTGTCTCAAAAAAAAAAAAGCATTAATTATTTCAAAGTAGTATAGTAGATTAATCATTGAAATGGAATGGTTATGATTGATTTGGTTAGATGATCAAAATAAGCTTAACACTCCTGCTAGTATAGCACTGATGCAATATTACGTGAGTGTTAATTTTCAACATTCTTTTCTGAAATTTCTCCTCTCTCCTCAACTTTTTATGAGTTGTGTTTGTTCATTAGAATTAAAATAAAGAGCACAATAGTTTCTGTAACTTATCCTCACAGGACGGGGCATTATTATTATTACAGCATTATACTGTATTATTATTATTACAGCTTATGAGCCATTTATATGAGCCATTATAGTATTTTTGCTGTTATTATTATTGTTATCCTCCCATATAGGCACTATTCAAGGATCTGAGCTACACACAAATGTGACTTAAAGACATTCTCAGGAATGTATCTCGTCTGTAGCTCTGGGACTGCCTGTCATAGAAATCAAACGACTCAAATGCTGCGTCATCTGTGGCAGGTAGTGAACACAGAGACCCAGGAGTGTTCCTACTGTTCTTCTTTGCTTTTGTTCAATGTGGTTTGTTTTATTTTTATGGATGAGATAGAGGTAATAATATTAACCCCACCAAATTTTTGAAATAACAGGTTTGAATAAGGTTTGTACACCATAAAGTAGAACACAAATATGATTATCTTCCCCTCACAGTAATTTAAGTGGAGTTTCTATGTGTTAAATCTTCAAATTCTCAGAATTTGACATGTTACCTTAAAGTGATACTTACCAAACATTTGTGAAATAAGGACAAGTGGAGTCCAAGCTGATTTTATTAAGTAGTATTAGCTCAAGATTATTCTTCAGCTCCAATTCTACATCCTTTAGCAGCTCTACTTGGAGTCAAGAAAGGAGAAATTCTTCAAAGTCCAACTTCCTCCTGTTTCTCTTTCTGAAAACCTTTCTCACTAACCCCACAGTAAGTGTTCTGTTTCTATTTTAAAATATACTGGTACTTGCTATTTATATAATTCCCATAAAAATGGCTTTATCATCGTTTCATAAATGAAACTACTATTTGTCTATGTAAACTCAACTCCTGGAGTTAGGTGGAGTTGTCAAATGTGTTCCTTGCTCATGTATGTTAAATAAACTAATGTTGATGAAATCAAAGTTCTGGGACTATACTACTCCCTCTTTGAACGAACAGAGGCAAAGAGCTAATACGCAGTAACACTTGCCTTCTTGTTATGGAAGACCAATGATCTTGTCAAATAAGAAAATCACCATTTACTTGCCTTTTCAACAAAGGTGTAACCATTTCAATAGTAAAGATTTTCTTCTTCTACTTATATTTTCTGTTGGAACCAACTCAGTCGCTGGCCTGTCTAGTTGCAGTAAATATTTGAGGAATGATTAGGTGATAGAACAAAACTGATTAACATTGAGTTCTTCCCCTTAGCTCACCAGATTCCTCTACGCCCTTTTCCATTTTATTCTCATCTAATGGGGAAAGATGGTTCTTCCTGAGAAGGAGTCTAACTTGATCCAGATAGTAAAGGACTTCAGACCGTGGGGCTTATAGTCATTGTAAGCTTAAGGACACTGACTAAAATTTTGTAACTGTTGCTATGAATTATTCGGTCCCTTTTCAAGGTCCATATATGTTCACAAGTAAAGAATAACATGCCTTTAATTGCTTTCACCTGTTGAACTATGCTGGTTGACCATGACATGGTTCATGTACTGATCTACATGGCTCTTTTGGTATGTTAGGACTATAATTAAAGGGATGAGTAAATTAAAGAAAACATGGCGCAATTAAAGTCTGCAAGAATCCTGGGGTAGGTTGTTTAATAAGTGGAAATTTTGGCATCAGTAAACCATGGGCTGTAATGAGCAGAGAGCATTGGCAATTGTAGTCTCAGTTCTTCGCTTTCTCCCCCTCATAAGCTTCTCAAACCTCCTACAGTTCCATTTTAGATCTGTTAGGTAAGTTTGAAAATCCGAGTTAGTGACACATCTCATAAAGTGGAATGAGGAACTTATTCTCTTCTCTATGAACATGTACAGTGAAGAAAAGTTTTTTACAAGATCTATCACGATCTTGCATATAGCAACCCAGAAATGGACTCTAAATGTCCAAAAGTATAGAACTAAATAAATTTTATTATAACAATACAGTATAGTACTATGTGACCACGCATGCTATGAAAGAAAATTTACTAACAGAAAAAAAATTTTAATATATATTTGAGTAAAAAGTTATAAATTGCTTATACCAAAGGATCCATTAAATATAAGTACGTTGATATATTTGTGTGCATTTATCTTTATGTGTATATATGCACATGTAGTAACTTTTCTAGCATTTCTATAATTTCTAGCATTACTTTTGTGTCCAGACCAAAAAAATAAATAAATAAATAAACCCCAAAGATCGGGGACTGTAGATATTCAGAAGTAAGTATGCAATGCTTCAGCTATTTTAAATAATATGATCTTTTTAAGTAGCTGAAGCATTGCATACTTACTTCTGAATATCTACTGTTGAGAACTCTGTATTGAAGAAAAGTTTACATTTATTGAAATTAAACCTTCTCTGTTTACATTTGATTAAGGGGGGAAGCATTCTTTCCTGGGAGCAGGAGAAAGAGAAGAGGTGAGGGAGGGAAGGGGGAGCCTGCAGACCGCTCAGGTGTCCTCTTAATGGAATCTGCCTGAGCTCGCTCTGCTTAAGCCGCCAAACTTTTCTCAAAGAAATACTGAGGAGCTGCTGCCATGCTGATGAAATCAACCTGACCCATTCTCTTTGTCTCTCCTCCCCCTCTGCCTCCAGTGCATTGTGCAAGAGAAAGCCTAAACCTCCTGCCTTCCCGGAGGGAGGAACAGAGGTTCAGCACCAGATGGCCGTGACCCGGGTCCGCCTGCTGTGGGGTGGAGGCCAGGCCTGGCCCAGGGCACACTCTGTCCCTGTGCTGAGGGCTTGCTTGGCACAGTGTGTCACTTCATGTCTAAAAGCCTGGGTTTGGGGGTCGAGGAGCCAGATTCTTGTGCTGTGGAGTTGAATAACTATTGGGAATGCATAGAGCAAATTAATTATTTTGCAAGAAGAATTTTACCTGGCAAGGTCAAGTCAGAACCTCTTTTGTGACTATAATAAGAACAAGGGCATGGGGAAGAGCTATGGGATATTGAAGGTTGCATCAATTCAATTCACCATTGATTATTTACTAGGGTAAAGCCCTTCCAAGGTGCTGCGAGATGAACACACGGGTCGGTAAGGCTCTGTCCTCCA
Organism: Arctocebus calabarensis; assembly: GCA_963573935.1. Classification (NCBI taxonomy): domain Eukaryota; kingdom Metazoa; phylum Chordata; class Mammalia; order Primates; family Lorisidae; genus Arctocebus; species Arctocebus calabarensis. The sequence goes on along the minus strand of CAUYON010140151.1, from coordinate 3,704 downwards.
GGACACTACAGTTGCTGCCTGGTGACAGACGTGCAGGCAGCTTAGTCTCATATGAGTTCACACCAATAAAGGATGGCCCAGGGTGAGCTGTGGAAATCCAATCTGTCACCGTTGCTCGGAGATCAATACTACTTAAATGTAGCTATGTGGCCTTCTGAACTCTGGGGTAGCTAAGTCAGTAACAAGGTGGCTGGAGGAACGACAGTCCATAGAGGATATACTAGATCCCAGGATAAATAGTGCAAATCTGGGTTTTAGTGGCTGACTGAAATGCGTACTTTGGAGTAAGCTACTTTCTGGCTCTGAATTTCTTTTTTTTCTAAAGCCGTACCCAGCTCTGTGAGTTTCTGATTATAAGAAAAATAGTATTTCTGTGAAAGTCCATAAAGGGTATCCCCCTTGTAACTGTCACCCTCCTCGCTGAACTAATAGAATGAATCTCAGATAAAAGACCGTGATGGCCTTTCCTCTCTTTCCTCTTTCTCCGATCTCCCCTCAACCTCACTCAGTCTAAACCGGATTGAGCTATTTGCTGTGTCGAGTTCCCCAGCCATACACACAGCCCTGCAGTGTGAGATAAGAAATAACAGTCCTGGAGTGTGAGTCCACAGTGAACCAGGGACCCACAGGTTATCTTGGCAAAGCTCCTGGCCATCGATCTTCTGTCCAGTTTCCTTGTGCTCCACTGAGCACCCCCATGTCGATGTCGTTCCACTTCTGTTCCTGCCCAGTCCTCTCCCGTCCACCACGGAGCACACTGATGAGGACAGTCCAGACCTTGTTCAATGGGACTGAGACTCTAGCAGGGAAACAGTAATAAATATGCAACTGACCAAATTCTGAGCCAAGAGTACACCTAGTGCCCTCCTGGAGGAGGGGAAAAAAATGAAAAAGGAAAGGGCTGTGGAGTTCAGGGAGTAAAGAGCACTCATTTGGCCTAAGAAACATGTAACAGGAGAGAAATCCTTTAAGTTGCATCTTGGAGAATGAAATGATGCTTAGATAAGAAAGGTGTGAAGAAACAGGGTAACACCAACCACTCAAGTTATTAGTGTCACAAAGGTGAATGGGTGGGGGGTGCGTTTGAATAATGAGGCTTAGTTCATCGAGTGGCAAGGCGTACAGCTGAAATAGCTGATTGTACCAGACTATAGAAGGCCTGGGATGCCAGCTTTTTAAACAACGGACCATGTGGTAGTGAATAAAGATGCTTTAAGTGTCTTTAATTAGAGGTGCACATTATTAGGAAGGAGCATGAGTGGGGAATACACTTTAAAAAGCTAAGGTATCTGTCCAAGTAAGTGATGATTCCACCTAAGCATGATACAGGTAGGCATGGTGAGATGAAAACATGGTGGATTTGACCACTGATTAGCATTAGGATTCTAAGAAAAGAAATCAGAGCTGAACTGGAATTTTCAAGCCAAGTTAGCAAGGCAAATGTCGGCACAGTTGGAAAAGCTGGGGAGGTCAGGAAGAAACGCTTTATGGGGGAAGGTAACATGAGTGGTGTGGACACCCCTGAGCTCTAAGGGCATGGTGCAGATGCCGATTGGTTAATCAGGAAAGTAGGGAATGGGCTGAAACCCCAGATCAGGTTAAAATTCCAGACCCGGTTATCATCACCCTTAGATGGTGACTGGAGCTGTAATTGTGCATGAGAGGCTGGGAGTTGTGAGTAATGAAGAAAGAAGAGGAAAGAAAGGCTCTCTGCCAAAAGCCACCCTTGAGGTCTGGTTTGTGGGTCTGGCCAGCAAGTGTACAAGCACAGATTTGAGGGTTTTTTGGATCCATTCACATGAGTGACGAGGCCTTTCCCAAGCCCCAACAGTTGGTTTGGACCTGAGTGTGACCACAGGAATGAGATCGAGGTTAGGGTCTGCCCCAGAGGTCAACTCAGCGTCACAGAGCGCCTGCAGGGGAGGACCTCTCGGCTGCACTTTGTTCCCTCTTTGGTACAATCAGATCCTAGTCATAGAATCTGAATGTTGAAAGCACAGTAGTATATATATTTATGAGAGAAGAATGCATCTGTAATTGCTTTGTAAATTATAAATTCGTATGCCATTATTATCATTTCAGATACTGTAAGGAATAACCATAATGAAAATGATAGGTCATTGAAAATAGGCTTGGCAATAAATCTAATAAGCCCTTCTGTTTGACAATCAAGGAGTCAGAGAGGGGAACAGCATGCCCAGACATCAGACAGATCCCGGGACAGAGCTCAAACCTCTGGGAGTCCAGTCAACTCTTCATCCCTGTTTTTCTTTCGAGTTAATTTCTTTCCTCACCCTTGGTTTTTTGTGACCTATTTAGTATCATGTAATATTTTGTAAATAAAGACTTCATTTCTTTCCTCTCATTTTTAGTTCTAAGTTTGAGGGAGTTTTGGAAAAGTTGGTAGCAAGCTAGCAAATGGGGGAGTAGCTTAAAAATTAGCAGAAGGTTAAATGTAATACATTTGATTGAGTGTTGAATTCAATAACGCTTCTGAAGAGGAGCTTTCTCCTCTAGTACCTCACTTTTTCTGTTGGGAGACAAACATGAAAATGGTTTGGGCAAAGGTGAATGTGGTTAAAAAATACCAAAAACTGTCTTCTTTTTATTACTTTCTGCATGGATAGAAACTAAGGACGCTGATGTTTGGCACTTCCCATGAGGTACAAGGGGAGATAAGAGGTGAACTTTAAGCAGTCCATGGGCAACTAGGATGGTGTACGTTAAAAGGGCATAATGTACTTTAAAACATGGAAACAAATCTCTCTGTCACATCTGCCTTTATACATTCTCAGACTCCAGCAGCTTTACCAGTAGACTCCGGGGGAAGTAGATGGAAGCTTCCTATGACCCAGAACACGCAGGACAAGAAGCTACAGGGGTTTGGGCCCTTTGCCAAGTTGGGAGATGAACCTGACAGGGCCGTTAAATAACAGCGTGTCCTATGCCTCCAGCCTGACTTCATGCTATTCCAGTCGTGTGACGTGTCTCCTCCAGTGATCTAAGATAACATTTATCACAGTATGCCCTGGAATCCAATTACTTGTGTGTGTGCCTGCTTTCACCACTAAATGAGAGAGCGATGACCACAACTCACTCAACTCCATCCCCCAGAGCCCTTGGCACAGAACCTGGCACTCAGTAGACTCCCAGTGAATGTGCGGGGCTGCCTGGAATGTTGGCAGGGCTCCTCATTTCTCATTGGTGAAACCTTTGATTCTTCTTGCCCGATTCAAGAAGGATGAAACACACATCATGTTGAAAAACTGGGATCTGGTCACAGAGGCTGGGACTCTAGCTAAATGCTGATCGGCAATTTAGTCTCCGTAAAGCTGTTTTCCTGTGAAAAGGCCAATTCTTTTCCCTTCTGCACCTGTTTTTCTGTAGGCAGTTAATATGTAGTGCTGTACTAGTTCTTGTGTTTTATAATTTTATTATTTCACAAGGTAAAATTAAATGTAAAATCCCTTTGAGTGCAATTTTTCTTTACTTATGCTGATCCTTGACACAACATGTAAAATATTGGGTCATTTGTTGTAAGTTAAAAAATACTTAAATATTTAGGGGAGGAGCCAAGATGGTGGCCGAGTAACAGCTTCCTTGCAACTGGGCTCGGTGAGACTGGGGAGAGAAGACTTCAGGCATCTCTGGCTGACGAGATCTGCCCAGAAACATCCCTTTGGGGACACAGGGAGACAGCGTGA
>CAUYON010140149.1:0-40263 GCA_963573935.1 Arctocebus calabarensis | reverse complement strand
TTTTTTTTTTTTTTTTTGAGACAGAGCCTCAAGTTGTCACCCTGGATAGACTGCTGTGGCATCACAGCTCACAGCAACCTCCAATTCCTGGGCATAAGCGAGTCTCCTGCCTCCACTTCCCAAGTAGCTGGGACTACAGGCGCCTGCCACAACGCCGGCTGTTTTTTGGTTGCAGCCGTCATTGTTTTTGGCGGGTCTGGACTGTACTCGAACCCGCCAGCTCAGGTGTACGTGGCTGGCACCCCAGCTGCCGAGCCTAATGGCCCTAGTTTAGTAATATATTGCATATATTTTTTAAGGAACTAATAATACTAATTTGTCCTATAGTAAATATTACAGTGCTCCTGAATCTTGATTTTTACTTCAATAAAATGTAACAATGTAAATGCTATAAACCTTATCAATAAAATGTATTGATTATGGTTGACCAACTGAGAGGTGGAGGAAGAAGATACAGTTGGAAATACCGAGGTACTAAATTTCTCATCTTACGAAGTTGAAATTAAAAAAATTAAAAAATAGGCTTGGTGCCCATAGCACAGTGGTTACAGCACCAGCCACATACACTGAGGCTGGTGGATTTGAACCTGGCCTGGGCCAGCTAAACAACAATGACAACTGCAAAAAAGTAGTTGGGTGTTGTGGCAGGCACCTGCAGTGCCAGCTATTTGGGAGGCTGAGGCAAGAGAATTGCTTAAGCCCAAGAGTTTGAAGTTGCTGTGACCTGTGATGCTACAGCACTCCACCAAAGGTAACATAGTGAGACTCTGTCTCAACAACACCATTATAAAATTAATAAATAACAATGGGGAAGAAGAGGGACCAGATAAAAAAGAGTAATGGAAGTTGAATTTCATCCTTCTCTCTTTTACAAAGTGTCAATAAATACAATTTAAATTCAAAATATATATTTAAAAATCCCTTCCTTTACGTGTGGGTTTAACCTGGTGATTACCTTTACCCAATTGGTTAAAGCAAAGACAATGGGATATTGCTTCCACAATTAGGTTACAGGTGACTGTTGATTGCCATCTTGCTGGGAAACTACTTTCTTCTTGGTCTGTACATTTTGATGAAGTAGCTGCCACACTGGAGAGGGAATGTGGTAAGGGAATGAACAAAAAACTGAATCCTCCTTATAAACCAGGTGAGTTTAGAAACAAATGTCCTTCCACTCGAGCCTAGAGGTGACCGTGGAACTATGAGATAAGGTGTATTTGTTTTTAAACCCCTACATTTTATGATAATTTGATATTAAGAAGTAGATTAACCAAGTAACAAAATTAAAAACTAAATTTTTCTCTTATCATATGAATATAATCATTTTTCTTTAGAAATATTATTTTTTCTACTGCTTAACACAGTGGTTCTCAACCTTCCTAATACCGTGGACCTTTAATACAGTTCCTACAGGTCGCGACCCACAGGTTGAGAAACGCTGGTTTAAAATTTATGCAAGTCATGAGATAGGTTTGTCATCTATACGGCGTTTCTAATCAATGGCTTCGAGTACTCTGTACTAGGAATGTGGAAAGGGGAAAATACAAATCTGTGACTGTTTTCCTCTCATTCCAACATTTGGGAAGTGGGAAAGTACACTCTAAACATAATTATGGAACATCTGAGATCAAAGGGTAATCTCATGATTATTAACTCACATGACCTTTGCAACGTGACTTCTTGCCAAGGTCAATCAACAAACATTCTTTCTACCATCAATTTCCTGATGTAATATTCTTTTACCTAAATACTACACCCTAAAAACTTAAATTTCAAAGCTTAAAAATACAGCATAGTATTAATAGGTTAGAAAATTAATGAGAATAGTAGGGAAAAAAAATCTTTGCAATCTGATATATAACTCCAAAATTAATCCCTAAATGCATGTAATTCAGGCTACCAAATAATCCATAAATTATCAGTTGTAGTGAAGAAACTTTCAACCTCTTCTTATGATGTTGTGACAACTTAGGCTTTAATGGCCATAGTCTCTGTGATAGTGAACAGCAAAGACAAACACAACACGTGAATAGCATTGTTTCCTTAGATATACATCTTTGTACTCCATATTTTCACAAATTACAGGAAAATAATTGTTTTTGTAAATTACTATCTTGGGAACAGAATTTTTATGCTGACCTATTATCAAAGGTTTATATTATATATAAAGCAACAGAATTGTATTCTATATACAGGAAATTTCTGTTTGTGGAGAAAATAAAGATTCATTGTTTCTCCCTTTTTTCTCCAAGAGGCACCACCTTACTTATGGGTACACACACAAAAACCAACAAGGGTAATAAAGATCACCAGTTAGATGTTCCTTTTTAGGGGAGGCAAAAGGGAAAGAAGCCAAATGTCATCTGCTTGTAAAAAGTGCTTTTCTCCTCAAAACAAGTAATAATCTAACTTAAAATGGCATTTTTAAAACCAGATACTTGTGTACATATAGATATCAGTAAATAATAATTTGTCACAGTCACCCCAAGTATCCAACCTTGAGGCCAACTCTTAACATTCCTCACATAATATGTTCCTGCAATAAATTGCAAAAACTTTCATGGGATGGACAGTTGGTTAGAAGGATGAATCTGTGCCACAGAGTGTCTTGCCAACATCAATTCCAGCTCCATGCCACCTGTTTTCTCTGGAATTCTGTTTCTGCTTTAAATCTTTCATTCCAGGCACATTAGAAGAAAGCACTAAAGGAGTGGCGAACTTAATTTGTTGCACTTTTTGTTTTACACCATGGGAAAATACCCACATAAACAGATGCTGGTGTAAGGACAGTATTTTTAATAGCATGGGTGGTTTATGTTCCTCCCATTTGCTCAAAGTACTATCCCATCAATAACTTTCGACACTGCAAAACAGAGACTGACACACACTTTCATTGTCCAAGTTAAGTGTTAAGGGAAAGATAGCCACAAATCTGCATTCATCGCTTTCCTGTTCCCAGCACAGGATACCGGCAGCCACAGCCTGGAAACATTCCAAGGATGAGCAAAAAGAGCCTACTGTCAGACTCGTACATAAAAATTACACATAATTTTGCCCAAAAGAGTTGTTGTGAGTCAATCTCAAGTAATATTTTTAAATTTAAAATGTTAAGTCACACATAGTATTCCTGGATTTACAACTGATCTTTAATTCAGTCACATTTGTAAGAAATATTACCAGATTGAACTAGTGGTAAAAAAATCAAATTAAGGTAAAACTTTGTGAAAAGTTCTACATTCTTCATGAGTAAATTACAGTTTAAATTGTCCTGAAAAAGCATACGAGAAATCAGAGAAATGGCACTTGATGTTGTAAGAAAAGAAAAAATTAACTTTTCTGTGAGAAGAATATACCCTGAAACATTGTAGTTTCAAGTATGTGAAGTTTTCAGTACAACAGATGCTCTTCAAAACTTTGATGAGTCTATCAGTTGAACTATTTACATTAGATCCACATGGCTTATGTTTTCGTCACTTTTCGCTGCATATTATTTGTTCTACCACTCTCTTCAGATGTAGGTCCTTTATGATTGTGCTTCCTGCGGTATTTCCAATTGGAAAAACAAAATGTTACTTCTGCTTTCCAGTTTGGGAGGGCAAGTTTCAATCATGGAAATTATTATCAATAATTATGCCATACTCCATGCAAGAACTCATTCTGGAACAAGAATTTTGGCCTCTGAGCCCTGAGTCTATTTTTATTGTTAAGTATTTCATATATTTATTTTTTTCTCGTACTCTACAAAAAAGTAGCAGTGAACATGTAATCATTTTGCCCTTAGTACGTTAAAATAGTTTTCCCTGGGGCACTAGAGGAATCTGTATAACAACTCTCAAAATGTCTTAAATACTATTAATAAGATCCCTTGCAGAGAATTTTACTTAGTATATTCCCAATGATACAGAAAAAAAAAAAACTTAGGGAACATTAACCATTGTTTCAGAAAATACAAAATATTCTAGGCATTAAAAAGGTTTATGGAATGCATAGAAAATGAGGTATTGGTTTTGCTTTGTTTTGACTCCAGGAAAATGTTTGCAATACTCATTTGGGGGTAACATACCAAAAAAGGTAACAAAATAATTTAGCAAGGATTTCAAGAAAAATATCAATGATGAGTAGAATTTTGAGAGGTAAGAATTGTGCAAAAAATTATGAATTTATTTGTATGTTGAAAAACTATTAATTTTGTACCTTAAGATTTAGGAGTTCTCTGAATACAGTGATCAGGCCCACATACATTAAAAATAAAATAGGCTAAAGTAAAACAACTAGTATTTAGATTAGAGGTACTAAATCTTTTTGTTTGAGAGTCTCAAAATGAATAGATTCTTCCACTGGCCATTTGGGATAGAGCAGAGAAATAACCTTCAAAGTGCTTTCAACTGTGGTGACAGAACACTCTCGAGATGCAGAAGGCTTATTTTCTCCAGGAACCTACTTAACCTCTTTAAATTCAATGTAATAAGTAAAACGAAAAGAATATCTGTCTTCCTCACAGAATGTCATATTGACTTTATTCCACAAAGAATTAATGTGTAATACAATAATGCAAAAAATGTCATAAAACAATCTCTGCTCTCAGAGAGTTTATAATTCAGTAGTAGAGAAAATATGAACAATTCTAATATAAGCCAGGATAACCTTGATATATACATAAATCTTCTTTATAAAGAAGAATAGTGCCAGTGTTCTCTCACAACTTACAGTAGAACTTCTGTAAGTTGACCACCAAAGGACTGCAACAACCTGGCCAACATACAGAGGTGGTCAACATAAGGAACTCGGTCCACTGTACTAATATGTACATGTGGTGCATGTCCAGTCTATGAAAGTTAGGTCACTTAAGGAGGTGGTCAGTGTAGGGAGGTGGTCAACTGTGGAGGTTCTACAGTATTTGATTTTTTTTCTCCTCAAAAAGAGTTTGAAGGGTTAGGTTTGAGCTGGACTTTGAGGATACAAAATAGCTCAAGAAGGAACATGATAGGGGCAGCGCCTGTGGCTCAAAGGAGTAGGGTGCCAGCCCCATATGCCGGAGGTGGCGGGTTCAAACCCAGCCCCGGCCAAAAGCTGCAAAAAAAAAAAAAAAAAAAAAAAGACGGAACATGATACAGTAGAAAGGGCACTAGGTATTGTTAGAGTGAAAAGCCAAAGCTCTGTTCCATTTCTGCCTCTCTCCCTCAGTAGAAGCTGATGGGAATCTCTTGCACAGGAGAGGCCATGAGCATGTGGTCTTGCCCAAGCTGCTGTTGGCTGGACAGGAAGGGACAGACAGGTCTACTGCTGATTTCACAGTGGACTTAGCTGTCTCTGTCCACCTGCACGTGGACAGCAATGCTGCGGTTACATACACAAGACTCTGGCCTAGCATTCATCTACTGCTCCCCAATTGGAGAAAACTGCTGCTTTTGGATGGTAATCCCTGGTCTTGCCAACCCCCCTGATCCCAATATAGGACCACAGATGCACACAAGATCCAACGTCAGCTGCTTAAATTAGGTAAGCTCACTGTTTGGCATTCTCCATGATTTCTTTTAAAACTGTACTGGTATTACCATTTTATTCATTTACATTTTAGAGTATTATTAAAAGCTTCTAAATTTTTGATCTCTTTTTTTCTTTTATCATTCAATGAGCTTGTGAATTTATCCTCTTGTAATTTTTAACTTTTAACAGAGAACAAGAAGCAGTACCATCATAGAAGCAGGCCTTTAGCAGTCTTGCCTCAAAGAAGGGAACAGTATATTCTACTCTGGTTCCCCCAGTTAGCTTAGCATAAATATTTTTAGGGCCCAACTTTTGCAACTAAAATTATCATATGAATTGATAAAAACATTAAGATCTAATAAATAAGCAAAGACAAAACTGAGACCATTCAAAGAAGACACCAGGACTAGTATATAACAAAAAAATTAAAACTATTATGAACAAAAAAATGACAGTAAAATATCCTATCCTAGTTAAAATAGGAAGGAAGAAACCAGAAATTTCATGTATTTCTGGTGGCAATAAAACTTAGACCAATTTTAATAAAAAATTAGTGTGTCCATCTAATATTTTTTCTGTGACTCCACCTTAGAAAATTTATACAGGCAGTCCCCAAGTTACAAACATCTGACTTATGAACAGAAGCTATTACAGGTACTAGGTAAATGTATCTGTTTCAACTTACATACAAATTCAACTTAAGAACATCTCTACAGAGCCTATCTCATTCACAACATGCAGATCATCTCTATCAAGAAAATAATTTCAAAGAAGGAAAAACTCTTCACAAACTTATTTGGATTATTGTAGAAAGCTTATAAATAATTTGGTTCCCATTCTTGTCCTCCATCCCAGCATGATCAATTTACAGTATGGCAATGGGCACGACCTTCTCTGCTCACAACCCTCTATGGCTACTAATTTGTCAGGGGAAAAGGTCAAGTCCTTACCATGGCCCACAGACCCTGTCCATCTCCCTGCTTTCTCTGGGCCTCATCTCTGCTGCCCATCCCCATTCCTTCCACTACAGACATGCTCCTGCCCTAGCACTTTGGTCCTGGGGGGTTTTGCCTCAGTGCTCTTTCCTGAGATCCATATGGGGTTGCTCCTGCTTTTCTTCACCTCTTTTCTGGGCTGTCCTCTTCCCAGTGAGACCTGCCTGACCTACTCAATTCAGAATTCCAATGCACTACCCCGATCCCTGAACTCAACCTGGATTCCCAATCCTCTATTCTGTTCTTTCTCTTCCATACGTTATATAAATTATGCATTGTGTTTATGATCTGTCCTTCCCACAAAAAGGACAAATATCACAAGAGCAGTGATTCCACCTGTTTTGTCTGAATACATCCTAAAAAGTTAGAATAGTACCTGGCACTTACCTAAAGGCAGCCAGTAAATAATTGTTGAACAAAATTTGAAACAGCATCAATGAAGACGCATGTCTAAAAATAGCAGATTTTAATAATTAAAATCATAGTTACACCATGGCTTTTGGACTAGTCCCCCTGCTCTTTCTGCCTGACCCAATCCTTTGCAACCGTTATTTAAAAAGCAGAAGAGTGCTCTATCTACGTAGTGGGTACTCTGAATAGAGAGAACTCGTTTCCTCTCAGAGTGAAGTCAGATCCTTTTAGCACTTTGGCACTCACACATGACTGATACAAGCATGGTTGGACCTGGCAGGAAGAGAGCTCAATAAATACTTTTTGACTGAAGGAAAGAACAGATTAGGCCTTCTTTCCCAGATGCTCTGGGCTCTTAGCTCCTTTAATAAATAGGAACAATCTGAGAGGTAGAGTTTAGTCTCAAGAGGTCAACCACAGAAACCCTGATCTGTGGCTAGGGCTCACACGTTTTACAAAGCTCTTCTATCTTCTCTAGACACATTTATCCCTGCCAAACCCTCTCAGGGCAGGTGGGAGCCTTCACTGTTCTGACTCCTCCTCCAAGGCTGTCACATCAGAGGCAGATGCTTATTTCTCACCAAGTCTCAGGAAGACAAGAGCCCAGGTGTGGGGCTGGTGAGGAGTCCAACCACTATGGGTTCAGCTACTTTATATAAGAGTTGATAACTTAGAAATCAGAAACCAAGTTATTCTCATCAGGTATAGTAAATTTATTTCTTTTAAACCAAAAACACTACAGAGGAAGACACATGATTTTCTTTCTCCTCTTCTTCGGGGTAATCTCAAATAGAATGTTAACACTGAAAAATTCACAATATGATCTAGAAAGATAGTCCCCAACCTTTTTGGCATCAGGGACCAGTTTCATGGAAGATAATTTTTTCATGGATTGGGAGCAGAGGGTGAGATAGGGAACAGAACTGGGGTGGCAATACAAGTGATGGGAAATGGCTATAAATACAGAGTAAGCTTCACTGGCTCACCTGCCACTCACCTCCTACTGTGTGGCCTGGTTCCTACCAGGCCATGGACTGAAATCTTTTTGGCACCAGGGACCAGCTCACGGAAGATGATTTTTCCATGGATGGTGGTGAGAAGGGGTAAAAGGATGGAAGGGACAGGAGGTAAAGTTCTGGTGGTAATGCTGTGTGGACTTGGGGTTGGGGACCACAGATCTAGAATACCTAAACCAATGGGTTTAAAACTATAATGTGTCAGAGTCATGAGGGGAGCAGAAAAACGATTGGGGCCCCCATGCCTCAGAAATTCTGATTTAGATCTATGCGGAATGCCAGGAATTTGTACTTTAAGGAAGCATTCTCAGATATTCTGATGCAAGTATTTCATAGAATCCATTGATAAACACTTATATACACCTTGGACAGAATGTAGAAAGGAGGATGAAAACAACAGAAGGCAACTAGAATTTAAAGATTTGACTTACCATGTGATAATAAGATAGTGTAATAAGTAAAGATAAGTGAGTTGTGGCAAGACATACCCTGACCTATGGCAAGGCAAAGATTCCCCTTTGGGAATAAATCACGCTGTTATTAATGCATACATAAACTGCTAAAAATGTACATAGTCACCGATGGATGAATAGATTTTATAGACGACAGAGTGATACTAAGTATGTCATATGTAAAAGAAATCTGACTATATACGTGAAACAAATGAAAGCTCATAAGAATTTCAGATACTTGTAATTATAACAAGTTTGAGAAAAATGATTTTTGGATAGCCTGTCCCCTGTGATTTTCCACATGGGAACAGGTTGTGGGTATTATCTAAAATCCCATCCAAGGGTAAATTTTGGTTCCTCATTTGTCTTATGTAGTTTTAACACCATATCTTTTCCCACTAGTTTTCCTTTCCAAGTATTTAGTATGAAGTCACTGTCACTAGTTTAAGACTGTTAAAAATATAATTTTAAAAAAAGGTCTATTCAATTTAGTTGTTAGCTAGCCTAAAAGACAATCTGAAATAATCATGAAAGAACTACTTAATGAAATGTAATCATCACCATAACAACAATGTTGACTACACGGCAATATGGAATGAAGCGTACAATATAATAAAAAAAAGAAAAATTACATTTCAAAGTTACAGCCTTCTTAAGATTATAATTATGTAAAATCACACATTGAAGACAACTGTGACTAACTAGAGTGCTGTAGAGAATCGAGTGACCACTCCAGCAAGGAGGACTGACAAGGCAGCGTCTCCATCCTCCTAACAGCCAGGAGGGCAGCTGAACACGAGGCGTGAGCCACCCTGAGAGAGGGTGGGCCCTTGACTTCTTTCTTCTAGCTCTAAGGGACTCATAAGCCACATGCCACAAGTATATAATTTATCCTTTAATAATTCCACTTTATTTTTTTTACAACAACTGCAATAATAGTTGTTCTTTATTTTCTTATTTTTACAATAAAAAAATCAATATAACATTAAAATCAAAAGCCATCTATACTTTCTTTACACTCTACATTGTCCCTCAAAGAGGATTGATTATGTTCTCAATTGAAGAAAATATTGCTATTCACCCCTGGGCTAATCATTTAACTCTCTGTGACTACTTTCTTATCTATAAAATAAGGATGCTCTGAGCTTTGCCTACATCACAAAGATGTACGTGAGATGCTATATGGTACAAAAACCATGGGATTTAGAACCACAGAGTCATAGGTTCTGGTTAGGGTTCTGAAACTTACTAGTTATGAAACTTTGAGAAGTTATAGAACTTCTCAGAGCTTCAATTAGGAAGTGGGCAGTCTCTACCTCATAGGGTACATACATATGTAATATTTAAAATACTGCCTGATATACAGTAGGTACTCAATAAACAGGAATTATTATAACAGGGCTTTGTGAAGCATAAAGCACAGTAGTAAATGCAATGTGCTAATGATGATACTAGAAAGAAAAAGGAAGAGTCATGAATTGGTAATAGAAGAGCAGCACAGTACTGGGAGGGGTGTATGAGGTGTTTCTACAGGAGAGAGCGGCACGGCCTGGCTGGAGGATGGGGCTCTTGGGTAAATGAGGGTCTGAATTTTTATTACTAGGACTATGGTAAGCTATTGAAGGCATTCTGAGAAAAATCCAAGACAGGACCTACACTTTTGAAAATCAGTTTGGAAATGTGGAGGATGGTATGGATGGATACAAGGCAGAGGCAGAACCACCACTTAGTTAGCAGGTGAGAAAGCTTGACATGGAACTCAACAGTGGGGATGAGGTGAAGGGGCATGGAGAGGCATGGCGAAGAGACAGGCAGTTGTCACAAGAGTTCAGGGAAACAAGGAAAAAACCAGCACAGTTGGGGGTAAAAGAACAAGGACCACGAGTAAGGAAACCTTCGATCATCTTTGTGAATCAAGGGGGTTCAATATGATTTCAAGGTTTCAAGTGGAAGACCAAGAGAATGTTAATCCCACTGTTCAGAAACAAGGAAGGAGGAACATATATGTAAACAGAGATGAGTTCTGGTTTGGACAAGAGGGATCAAAGGCATTTAAAGAGATGTCCCATAGGCAGAGCTGGAAGAGAGAGACCTGGGCTTCCTGTGCAGATTTAGGAGTCATTACCACAAAGATGAGAACTGAAACTAAGGGTAATACTTTGTCAAGAGTCAAAACGAGTTAAGGACCTCCAAAATAGTAAATTTCAGGGAAGAGCTTTAATAAAGGCAACAGATTTGCACAGGAACCAATAAGGGAGGGAAGAATTTGGCTAAATAAACCCTGTATTAGCAATGAACTTGAAAACGGTATCATAAGATTATAATACTGAGAACAGTCTAAATTTTATTAATTTAATAAACTTACATTTTTTACATTTAAACTATAAAAATGAAAGCTAATAAAATCACTGGGGTCCCTCAGGCATAGAAATTAGAACTTATTTAAAACTTAATGCTTCTAAATTTCTGCTATGAAATGAAACCAAATCCTTTCCTTTTATATCAGTAAATATCCAAAGAAGACTAATTTAAAAATTTTGGTATTTATTTATATATTTCATTTCTCAAAAAGTTTGAAAAAAGGAAGTTTTAACAGGAAGCCAGCAAATGCTCATAGACCTGCCTGTCTCTGTACTAGGGGAAAAGGAAGACTTGGAGTCCTTGGAATCTTGATGGCAGAATTTCAAATGCTCCTATCACTTGCCAAGGAAGTGCCACACTTGCTCTGCGTTTAAAATGGGGAAAGAAGGGTGTTGGGGAAGGGGTAAAAAGGAAGAAGGAGGGAGGGATAAGACAAATTTGATTTAGACCTTTAGGAAGTATACAGACAGATAAAAACAGTCACGAGCTTAGTACATCATGCTTCTCTACTTAATGCTACTTTCCTTTAAACTTCTATCTTAAGTTCTCTTACTTGGCTCAAGCTTTATATAAAGCTAAATTAAAAATTCTAGAGCCTTCCCACTTTATTTCCTTTATCTTTCTGGGTCATTTTAGCTTCTAACGAACAATACAGAAGTTAGTACTGTAGCTACGGCATAAAGGTTTAGAAAAACCTTGTATTGTAAAAAATCTGACTATCAAATACAGAAAATGGGACAGTACTATAAAGAAACAATCTGTTCGCTTACCATATAAGGAGTATAGCTTGGTTTTCCAAGAAATCGTGTCTATGGATTTACTCCTTTCTAAAAATCTTATAACTTGACTCATAGTTAATAATACTTATTTTGAATATTCTTCTGTATATTTGTTATATATTTTATATATATTTTGAAAGGTAATTGATGTATTCACATCTTATATTTTGAAATTTATACTATAGAACATTTTTGTTTCTTAAAACAACTTCAAATAATGGTAATAAAAATATTGAAATTATATTTAATCCTATTATAATATTAATTTTCATTTTAAGATCTTCAGCTAAAATGAGTAATTCATTAAAATAAGAGATAATATCTCCCAGTTTAAAATGTGTTAAGTCTATTTAAATTTATCAGAACTGGCTGGAATCTTTCTCAGCACTTCACACACAAAAGTCACTACATAATTAAGCCATTTTCTAGCCTAAAAGTAATAAATGTTCTCCTCCACAGTTTCTGAAAGTAGAAAACAAGCTATTTCATCTGAAAATTTAAATAAGTATTAAAAATATACTTTACTTAGTTTTACTGAGTTTATATAATTAATCTATTTTATTACTTTTGGTTTCCACTACTGCAAATGAATACATGTATTTCTCTCTTTATGAACCAAAAAATACTATACCTTCTTTATTACTTTCTTGATTCAGTGAAAATGATACCTGAAAAGAACAGAGAAAGATCCCTGTTAAGATAAATATTTATAAGTGGAAACCGCATCCAGAAATTTTTTTCCATGAAATTACAGAACAAAGTTTACACATGATGGTTCTCTAACCTGAAAAAAGTAAATATCTTCTTTGTGTTCTCTAACCATTGCGCATTCTTTCAGAGAAAACAAACCACACACATAGAGTCAAATAAATAAAGCATGCTTGGAAATATTTTCAATCATTAACTTACGGGAACCACTGAAGGTCTTATACTTAACAATGTAAGGGGAGGTTTTCTCTCAGTTACTTCCAGGGCTAACGTCTTGAAAACAAAAATAAAACATACTTAAACACACATGCACGCAAACACACATATACATTATATAATTTAGCTGTCTTCTAGAACTTTTAAATATTTCAATTTATTTTGATGGCTGGGCCAAGATTCTTGGAACATATGTAATATAATTTACAGTAGACAAATTTGAAGAAAAGTTTCTGATATATATTTTTCTCTAATTTAGAACAATTTTTTTTTTAACCAACATTTTACTGGGATATCCATTATCCATACAGAAGAAGGCATAAAGCCTATGTATTTAGTTTCAGGAATCATTTAAATGAAGACACAAACCAAGTCAAGACATGGAATGTGTCAAATCCTTCTCCAACTATAAATCTTCCTTCCTACAGATAACCCCTATCCCCTAACTTTATTACAAACTTTTCAGATTTCAAATTTAAAAATCAACTTCAAATTCTATGAACTTGCTTACTTCAATAGGAAAGACCAGCCTCTAACATTTGGGAGGTCTGGAGCAGAGGAACAATTGGAAGGTCCCATGCCATACAGCTAAATATTTAAAAGTTACAATAAATCAAGTTAACAAAGTGATGAATACCTATTAAAAATGTTCCACTCTATTATTTTGATAAATGTACCTTGGTAATGACCTGAAAGCTCTCATTTAGGTCTCCAGATACCTGGGAGTCACGTATTGCATGTGGCAAAATGCCTGCTACTTCTCTTTGTAGTAATATCTCAGGCTCCTGTCTGCACTGCAAGGTCTTCATTTGCAATGGGTAGAAATCCCAGCCTGCACGTCTATATACCCTCTACCTTCAGACAGCCATGCACTGGCCCCTGCACAAGTAAAGTGGGGACACAGCCACAGAGTCAGGAGCATAGACCTGGGGATGTGTGTGACAAGTTTCCACACAGGCCTAGAGACAGACTCAAAGCTGTCCGGGCAAAGAATTCCAGGGTCTTGGGTAGACAGAAAGGGTCTGGAATGGGGGCATGACTCCTGGGAAGTCCATAACTTTGGTCTTCCTACCCTGTTGAGAGGGATATGACTAGATAAGGGCCAAAGCAGAACTCTCTAAAAGCAGGATTGGAGGAGGGCTCACCTGGCTTAGATCTAAGGGTGGCATGGAATAGGAATCACCCAGCAAGAAGAAAAATCCACATCCTGCAATATTAAACTACTTCCTAGATAGTTAATTCTTGTGTCTACTTGGAGGCTATTTTCAGAGGCAGTTACCATTTAAACTGGTGAGCTCTGCGCAGAGCAGATTACCCTCTATAGAGTTGGTGGGCCTCATCCAGTCAGTTGAGGCTTAAATAGAACACAAGACCTGCCTCTCCCAAGCTAGAGGGAAGTCATCCGGGGACTGCTTGAGGATTTCATCTGCATAACTGGCTCCCCCAGGTCTCCAGGTTGCATCATCTGCTCTCTAAGTCTACAGCCTGCTGGCCCAAAGGCAAACTTTGGACTTGCTAAATCTCCATAATCACATGCGCCAATTTCTTACAATAAATCTCTTTTTAAATGTATACATATCTAATGGGTTCTGTTTCTCTGGCGGACCCTGATACATTCTCCCAAATCACAAATAGTTGACAGTTACTTTTCCTTCTACTTTGCTTTAAGAAAAAGCTGACCAAAGAAGACTTTGTTTTATTTACTTTATGTCTAAGAAAAGGATGATGTAATCATGTAAATAAAAAAAAGACTCCTTTACAATTTTTCTTAAAAACTTCCTTGGGTTTTTCCAAGTACTTCAAAAAAGGAAGAAAAATTCTATTCAGCTTCATCATACGGAAAAAGTGCTTAACCCTGCTTGGTTTTGAGAACAGCAAGACTTAAATCTGGGTGTGACAATAACACTACAACATAGAAATTATACATATTGAGATTAGGCATTTGGAGTTTGATAGCTCTATTTTCCTAAATCAACCATAAAACAGACTAACTTGATTATTCTTTGAAATTGTTACACGTGTACAAATGTGCAGGACATTTTTTTATACAAACTTTGTTGGAAAACTAGTGTTTAGATTTCCTGTTTAAAATCTGCAGCTGCTTTTTGCTGGAGCTGCCAAACATTTCAGAGGAAAACAAATGGATTGTGCCTAAAAATAGAATAATTGAGCGACTTCTCATTAACCTAAAAAGCATTACAGAAAAGAAATGTGAAAGCTAGTCTATCTAAAACATTTACCACTACAATTTACCTAAAAAATAATACCCAGAATAGTTTTATTTCTTCTTTTTAAAAATATCTTTCTTGACTAGTTGGATACATACAAACACACAAGGCCTTTTATAAAAAAAAAAAAAAAAGCAAACATCATGGGTAAGTCTGATATTCAGAGATAATGACAAAGTTTGAAATAATTTTTAAAAAACATTTTTCCACATTAAACAGGACATTGTCATTTAAATTTGAAAACAATAATAATGGGTTCATGTTAAATACCAACTATTTAACTCTTTACCTGCTGTCAGTGATTTTCTGATTCCTAAACATAATGACAGCTCTAACACTTGCTTATAGAAAATGGGAGAACAAAGAAATGCAGTGAGTGGTGCCCACAGTGCCTCAATCCCAGCTCTCCACTCTCATTACATTTTCATTGTAAGAAACTGAGAAAGGGCTTTCAGTTACCTATTTCTTTTAATTTCATAATAGGTAAAGAATATGAGCACCCTTTACTCATCTAGGATAAATTCTCCACACACCGATGAGTATTATTTTATACTGTCTAAAAATGCTCTCATCCTCCTCCCCATATCAACAATACTTCTCGTGAATCTAATTTTGTTCAAAAAAATCCAGTGTTCTCATTACCATAGTATTACTTTTATCAACCAAAGTAATCTTACTCTTGCCTCTGTCTCTATTCATATATAAGCTGCCTTTTATTTTTATATTTTGAGACAGAGTTTCACTCTATTGCCCTGGGTAGGGTGCTATGACATCACAGCTCACAGCAACCTCCAACTCTTGGGCTCAAATGATCCTCTTGTCTCAGCCTCCCAAGTAGCTGATGCGGTCTTGCTATTGCTCAGGTTGGTCTTTAACTCCTGAATGCAAATCATCTACCTGCCTTGGCCTCCCAGAGTGCTAGGATTACAGGTCTGAGCCAACGTGCCCAACCTATAAATGGTATTTGAAACCAACATGAACTATTAAAACAGCTGCTCTGTCTCTCCTTCAAATAACTCCACAGGTCCCTGTAAGTATTTTCAACTATAGTTTACATTTGTTCAAAGTAAGAAACATGACATATTAAAACAATATAAACCATCCTGCTATCTAGACAACATAAGGATTAACAGTCTGTAATTTTATTCCAAACAGAGGTCTGGAATCTTTTAGCAATGAGTGTGGCTCTCTCCTCAGTCCTACATGGCTGAGTTTGTATGTGGCTCATAAAGTTCAATCAGTTATTCAATAAAATGATTATCATTACCAAATAGTAGAAAATCTCACAAATGATCTAATTCAAACTTGTCCCAACTTTGCTTAATGTCTAAACTTTTGGAAATATGACAACTATAAAATTATATTTAGTCTTATTTTTATGTTATTAATTATGAGTGAGATAAAGCAAATTTTCACAAATGGTTAAGTTTCCTCTTTTGTGAGCTGTCTATTCACACCATTCACCTTTTTCTGACTGACAGTCCTTTTGTTATTTATGTGCAAATCTTCTTCCAAAAAATGGCTTATCTTATAACTTATTTTATGATACCTTTAACCATGTGCAGTTTTTATTTTCTTTCCATAAATTTATTAATCCTTTCTAGGTTATTTTTACTTTCATAAACACTTTAGAAATATCCTATCAAGTTCAACAAAAACTCCCACTGGGATTTGAATGATTTGACTTTATTAATTAACATGAGAGACATTACTATCTTCATGATTAAATATTCTTTTAAACTGATATGAGTCTATCTGGGTTTTCTATTTCTTTTTGATTTAATATTTGTAATTTATATTTTAAGAAAAATTGTCAAGCTATCTGTGTTTAGAAAGGTATTGCCAAAAGCACCGCATAGTATCCTATTATTTAAATACATACAGTGATAGCTTCGCTTTAATTCTTGACATTTTATTTTTGCCTGCTCTATTTATTTCATCATCCTTTTGTGATAGGTCTATATTATTAGTGCTAAAAAAAAGAAAACCTAGATTTTGTTTTACTTGGACTTCTACCATTATTTGTTTTCTACTTCATAAAATATTTGCTCTAATTTTATAATTTTCTTTCTTCTATCACAAAAAGACAAAAAGGGTTCTCTGATCCTCCTGTTCGTCAGACAGCCACTTCTTCTAGTGCAATGCCAGCTGCATCCATGAGGCACCATGGTGAAAGCGAAGGTCGGAGTAAACGGCTTTGGTCGTATTGGGTGCCTGGTTGTCAGGGCTGCTTTTAACTCTGGCAACGTGGATATTGTCGCCATCAATGACCCCTTCATTGACCTCAACTACATGGTCTACATGCAGTATGAATCCACCCATGGCAAATTCCAAGGCTGAGAATGGGAAGCTTGTTATCAATGGAAATCCCATAACCATCTTCCAGGAGCGAGATCCCTCCAAAATCAAATGGGGTGAGGTAGGCACTGAGTATGCTGTGGAGTCCACTGGCGTCTTCACCACCATGGAGAAGGCTGGGGCTAACCTACGGGGGGGGGGGGGTACCAAAAGGGTCATCATCTCTGCTCCTTCTGCTGATGCACCCATGTTTGTGATGGGTGTGAACCACGAGAAATATGAAAACAGCCTCAGCATTATCAGCAATGCCTCCTGCACCAACTGCTTAGCCCCCTTGGCTAAGGTCATCCACAACAACTTCAGCATTGTGGAGGGACTCATGACCACAGTGCATGCCATCACTGCCACCCAGAAGACTGTGGTTGGCCCCTCTGGGAAGTTGTGGCGTGATGGTCGCAGGGCTCTCCAGATCATCATCCCTGCCTCAACTGGTGTAGCCAAGGCTGTAGGCAAGGCTATCCCTGAGCTGAATGGGAAGCTTACCGGCATGGCTTTCCGTGTCCCCACTGCCAACATGTCAGTTGTGGATCTCACCTTCCGTCTAGAGAAGGCTGATGATACAATGATATCAAGAAGGTGGTGAAGCAGGCAGCAGAGGGTCCCCTCAAGGGCATCCTGGGTTACACCGAACACCAGGTCGTCTCCTCTGACTTCAACAGAGACCCCCCATTCTTACCTTTGATGCTGGGGCTGGCATTGCCCTCAATGATCACTTTGTCAAACTCATTGCCTGGTATGATAATGAATTTGGCTACAGCAACAGAGTGGTGGATCTTATGGCCCACATGGCCTCCAAGGAGTAAGAAACCCCAGACCACCAGCCCCAGCCAGAGTATGAGAGGAAGAGAAAGGCCCTTAGCTGCTTGGGTGCTCCTGCCTACTTAGTCCCCCACCTCACTGAGAATCTTCCCTCAACATAGTTTCCACACCAGACCTCCTAAAGAACAGGAGGGGCTTAGGGAGCCCCACCTTGGCATGTAACATCAATAAAGTTCCCTGAATTCAGCCAAAAAAAAATAAAAAATAAAAAGACAATAAGAATCTCTGAATACCTATTGAGTTGAATGTTTAATTTTCTTTCTACATTTCTGCTGTACTGTATATATTTAATGTCTCTTGAAAACTATTTTTGCTGCACTGCTCAAGTTTTGACTAAATACACTGATTAAGTTATCATTCAATTTAAAATATTTCAGTCTTTTGTAATTCACTTGAGGTTCGACTTGCTTATAAACATTATTTCCAAACATGTGAATTTGTGCTTTTACCTTTCAGTTTTTTCATAATTGACTGTATTACATGTGGACACATAATATGGATCTGTATAATGACAATACTTTAGCGTCTTTTGCAACTACTTGTAGCTTAATAGCTACACAATTTTTGGAAACATCCACAAATACTTGAAAAATTATGTATTCTTTTAATTATATAGTATTGATTATATTACTCTTAGAAATTTGATTTCAGTCTGCTCAACATATTTTCAAAATAATAGCAAAGTACAACAAAGGGTCCTAAAAGTAGCCTCTTAAACCCAAGTACTCAATCAAGTATCAAGTTGAAAGAATATCAACTAATATTGATATAGTTGATAATATAGCCTTTCACATACACATTCATGCACACACACACTACACACATTCTGTTTCCTATAAATTGTTCTAAACTCTGTTCCCTGAAATAAAGCAACTGGTCATAAAACTCTCAAGTTTTTAGAAGGAACTTCAATTTTTGGCTTTAAAATTAGGCAAAGATTAAAAAACTTCGCAAAAACATGTACTGAAGTAGTCTTGTAGTTGAAACATTACAGAGTACTAGTCCTATCACCAGTGAGTATCTTGGACAATCAGAGACCCTTCCTGCCATGGATCCCTAGTGTGTTGGGATCAAATGAATAAAATTTGTTTTTGACACAATCATACTTTTCAGTTTTGCACACAATTCAAACATCTATATTCATAATCCAAACTCAACAATCATTTTGATAATTTCAATTTTCCTTTTGAAATCTCCTCTAGATCTAGCCTTCTTAAGAGTACAATAAATGATTTCTACAGGCATCTTTTATTTTTTGTTTCTAAAAGGATTCCTGATAATGCTCATTAATCTGTTGGCTTGTATTTTATTTTTCCTGGATATAGTGACAGAATTTTTTCTAATTGATCTGTACATTTTTTTTTTTTTTTTTTGAGACAGAGCCACAAGCTTTCACCCTGGATGGAGTGCCGTGGCATCACAGCTCACAGCAACCTCCAATTCCTGGGCTCAAGTGAATCTCTTGCCTCTGCCTCCTAAGTAGCTGGGACCACAGGCACCCGCCACGACGTCTGGCCGTTTTTCGGTTGCAGCCTTGTCATTGTTGCTTGGCGGGCCCAGGCTGGATTCGAACCCGCCAGCTCAGGTGTACGTGGCTAGCGCCTTAGCCCGCTGAGCCACAGGCACCGAGCCTGTACATATTTTTTAATAACTACTTAATAATATTTTGGTCTCAATGCTATACTTAATTGGGTTCTGATCTCCAGTATATGCTTCCTACAGCAATTCTATTGCCACTTAAAAGTTTAGTCCATTTCTTTTTTTGAAAAGTATTTTAAAAGTGGCCACTTACCAAAAGTTACCATATTCTAAAATCTCAAATTTTGGGTCTTTTAATTTGTTTCCACACAAGCCCAGGACTTGATAAGGTCATAATATGATCAAGTTTGATGGATGAATTCAATGTCTTCAGTTATTCTGAGCAATCAAAGGACAAAAACTGACAGTACTTTGAAGATAGTGTAATATATAGCAGAATATAGAGACCCAAAAATATTCATGTACATGAATAGAATGAGCCAAACATTTCAGTGTGCTTCCGAAGAAAGGAAATACCAAGTGAAAATGTTTTTACTACAAGGAATTTCATTATTAGAAGGTGATAAACTCTTCATGAGAAAGTGTTAACTAATCTGGACTGTGAGAATCTTGAATCACTAATGAAAGAGTTAATAGAGCAATTCTTTTGATTAACAAATATTTAATGATGAAACCAGCATATTTTAAGTACCATTGAACTCATGAAAGGGGCCTAGTTTCTCTAAATTGAAAATTTCTGCCACAATATTCTGAGTGAAAAATCATTCAATATAGCACCTTCTTCATTTTTATAAAGTGTGACAAAATTAACAAGCTGTGTAATTAAAGTTGTATATTAATTCTTCTAGCTTCTCATCTTATTTTCCTCTTCTAGCTATCTAGATCATAAACATATCTTCTGATCATATTTTTTTCCAAGAGGACTGTTTTCCTCCTAATACAACAGGAGGCAATTAAAAAACAGGATGTAATATAGAAACTTTAATCTTGCAGGAAATTTTTTGACAAGTATTTACTATATTATTTATAAATACAGAACTAAAGTAAATGGTATAGTGTCAATCTAAGATTAGTGAGGCAGATAAGCATGGACAAAGATAAAAAAGTTTTTTTGTTTTCCCCTATTTTTTCCTTAAAGAAATAATAAAACATACCCATGAAAACCAAGTTCAGAATATGATCTACAGAGATACAAAACTGATACTTTTGAGAAAATAAACTGGCTTTCCTGTATCTTCCTACAATCCATTTTCACCAATACAGCTACACTGATCTAGTTAAAATCTGTCCAGTCATATCACTCCTTTGCTCAAAACCTTTTAATGATTCTCTACTTCATTCAGAATAATAAACACAACACTTAAATTAGTCTTTATACGGTCTTTCATAGTTTGCCTCCAATTCCTCCTCCAGCTCCAAACTCATCTCCTCCATCCTTTCTCTAGTGCCGCAGTCACTGTGAGGGTCCTTGGGTGCTTCTAGGTCACTTCTGGCCACAGAGCCTTTCTGAGTGTGGCCTGGAATACTCTTTTTCCAGATACCAACTTGATTTCTTCTTTTAACATCCATAAATCTTGATCCATGTTAGCCCTCTTCTCAGCAAGGCTGTCCCTGACCACATTTCTAACAACTACAACTCCCATCTCACTCCTGCTCATTTCCTGGTCATTTTTCAGAATTTCTGCTAGACTTCCTAAGAAATTTATAAGATTAAAGAACATCTTGGACATTTGCCCCTTACCGATTCAACTAATGATCTTGCTTCATCTTGAGTGCAATGGAAAGGACTATCGCATACTTGGACATTTGTGCTAGAGAAAAAGGAAGAATATTATTATTAAACAGGATAAAAAAAGTACAATTACAAAAAAGAAAAAAAAAACCCAACTCCAAATACTCCATATTGGCTATATAATTTTAGCCAATGAACAAAGTGAGTAAGTACAAATTAGGACAACTGAAAATTATTGTACATTCTTTTAGGGAAGGTTACAAATATATAGTACTCCACAGCATTACACTCTCTAAACTAGAACTAAAAAATATTTTTTAAAAGATATTATACAAATGCAATAATATCCTGTTATATGTAAAAAAGCAACACCCAACTTACTTCACCTTTATTAAAGAAAAGAGGAACCAAACTGGACCCACAGAATGAGACTATAGGAAGATATTTTCTCTAAGTGAGGTGATAAACACTGTAATTGGCTACTGAAAGATGTGGAAAGTCTTTCTCAGACAGATGTTGAAGAGTAAAGAGGAAACCATATAAACATGAAAACTTTATTTTCATATAAGTAGGGAAGTTGAGCAAGGCATAAGAATAGCAGCTCCTTTTCTGACTGGTAAAGGCTCTATAAAGTCAAAGCCTTCCCTGTACTTCCACAGCATGCCACCCACTGCATGCTACCTACTTTCCAGATGAAAGCAAAGGCATCATTCCTCTCAAACACATTAAGACTGATTTTTAAAATCTCATTGAAGAAACTGGTATAAAATGGATTCAGAAAGAGGTAGTAAAAAAGGGAGTTAAAGCCAAAGGAATTTTTTTAGAAGGGTGATTATCAGATCCTTAAAAGAGATAAATAATAGGTAAAATACACTTATATAATATTCCTCCTCAAGTAATCTAAGAGATATACATTATCAAATTTATTTTTACAATAGCTTTGTGAAATATGCTGAGACATCTGTGTTAAGAAGATTTATCTACCCCTCTCTGTAATTAACAACACTGAGTATACAGTGATTATAGTTAAGTGGCCATTTTGGTCTCATCTAGACTAATAATGTGGAATTTATTTTTATTCTTCGCATGAATAAAATCTTATAAAAGTTAGCATTATCACCTATAAGACTATAGCTTTTTTGTATTCTTTTTTTCCAGTTTGTACTTTCTATAAGATAAAAATTGAAAAAGGTAGAGCTTTATATGTTACATGTTTCCCTAATTAATATCAAAAATAAATTTAAAAGACCTAAGCAAAACATTAGATATTACAAAGTCTTAACACGTTTATTTCTCCAACAAGCTCTTATAATAAAAGTATTTTATACTTTTTTTTTTTTTTTTGAGACAGAGCCTTACTTTGTTGCCCTCAGTAGAGTGCTGTAGTGTTATAGCTCACAGCAACTTCAAAGTCTTGGGCTAAGGATTCTCGTGCCTCAGCCTCCCTATTAGCTGGGAGTACAGGTGCCTGCCACAACACCCGGCTATTTTTGTTTGTTTGTTATAGCAGGCCCAGGCTGGTGTATGTGGCCAGCGCCCTACCCACTAAGCTATAGGCGCCACCCTATAAAAAGATTTTTTAAAGAAGAACATAAAGAAATCTGTAAACGTTTTTAAGTTATAAAGACTTAATGATGTTTAGGGAGTTTAAAGACTACAGGATCTTTTTTCCATTCTATATTAAAATGTACAGGGCGGCACCTGTGGCTCAACGGAGTAGGGTGCTGGTCCCATATGCTTGAGTTCAAACCCAGCCTCAACCAAAAACTGCAAAATAATAAAAAAACAAAAAAGTCCATCTTCTAAAAAAAAAAAAAAAAAGTACAGACAAAATCTATATGAAATTTATAGAGATAAGGGCTCAGTCTTATACTAAAGATGAGTGAAGGATAAACATTTAAATGTTTTAATCCAAAATGAAATGTTTGAGTTATGTTACTGTTGTTTGACGTCTTTTAACCAGTAGTGATCCAGATAATGTTGGATATGAAAGCTTTTACTTTTTTATTTATCATGAAATAAATAACCATATATTTAAAAGTTTAAGTTCCTTTTTATTCCATCTTTGCATACATCACACTGTATTACAATTAAATGCCTATTTATCTGTTGGTATCCCCACTAAACCATAAATACCTTGAGAAAAAGGATCACATCGATTCCTAGCTTCACAGTGCCTAATACTCAGTAGTGCCAAGTGAAAAGGGGTTTCATTGGTAAAAAAAGTTAGAAATCCATTTTAAAAAAATCTGTAATCTCAATAGTATTATATGGCAGCTAGCACCAAAATAATAATAATAATATTACTTAACATAGAAATTTATTTAGAAAGACAAATACTTACCAATTTATAGACCCTCCATTACACTTCTTCATAAGCAATGCTTTCCAACATTCATGAGTGGATTTAATAACTTCAAGAGCAAAAGCCTAGTTTCAAACCAAAAAAAGACAGAACAATCATAGTTTTAATAGAACTAAACTTATTATGACAGTTTAATTATAAACACCATCAGTTCTAGAGTCAAGCAAACCTCCATGTAAATTCTGACTTTTTTATTTAGCAGGTGTGTGACACTGGGTAAGTTACTTCACCACACTAAACCTCAATTCCTTCATCTATGAAGTGGGATATAATGGGATTGATCTCTATCAGGGGTTGGCAACCTATGGGTAAAACCTAGCCTACCACCTGTTTTGGTAAATAAAGTTTTATTGAACATAGCCATGTCTGTTTATGTTTGACCTATGGCTGCTTTGGGGCTACAACAGCAGAGTTGAGTAGTTGTGATAGAAACCCTACAAAGCCTAAAATATATCCTATATGGTTTTTAAAGGAAAAAGTCTGCCATCTCCTATTTAAATCAGAGTAGATGAAAAGAAATGCCTAAGATGATGTATGTAAAGTGCTTAAGCCACTATGTACCCATTACGTTTTTTTATCACCAGCAAAACTGCAAGTATTCTAATTACAAAGTAATTTTAGACTACCCACTGTCTGAAAATAATAAACTTCCTTTAAAACTTTTTCTTAATTGATATGATGAGTAAAAATGTGTAATCAACAACAGATACAAACACCTCTTGCTAGATATATGTACATCTGGTAAAACATCTAAGAAAAATATATGTACATCTGGTATGTACATCTAAGAAAAACTTACTTTTTTAATCTGAAGCAGAAAATTCTTAGATTTTCCTTAAGAAAAGGTCCATACTAGTTCCTTTCTCCTTCAATGACAAGTAAACATCATGATAATGAAGAAAATAAAGAATCTCGGGAACTGAGATGTAATAATAGTGATAAATTTAACTTGTGAAAAGTTCTCTCAGGTTGTTTGAGATAAAGAAAGATGGCTTAATTCTCAATGAGATGGTGTTAGGAGTCTCACTTAAGATACAGGATAAGAAATCAAATTTGTTATCTGGATAATGAATGGAAAGATTTCTAATCAAATTATTCAGAAAATTATGATTATTTACAACCAATTCTAGTACTTGCTTAAAGGAGTGGCAGGGAAAACCTAGACTAAAAGATGAGAGCCTTCCTTCTGACCACAGTAAAGAAATAATGATCTGATTCTTTTAGGTTAGGCTCTGCTACAGTTTGGATGTTAGTTCCCTCGAACTTCATGTTGAAATGTGATCCCTATTGTTAGTGGTGGGGCCCAAAGGGAGGTATCTGGGTCATGAGGGAAGAGCTCTCATGAACAGATTAAGGCCTCCCCTCAAAGGTGAATGAGTTCTCACTCTATTAAGTTTCTGAGAAAGGTAGGTATTGAAAAAAGCCTGGTACTTGCCACTCTCCTTTTCTATGGTTTCCTCTCTTGCCATGTGATCTCTGCACATACTAACTTCCCTTCACCTCCCTCCAGGAGTAGAGGAGCCTCGGGACCTCACCATAAGCAGATGCTGGTGCCATACTTCTTGTACAGCCTGCAGAACTATGAACCAAATACACCTCTTTTTTTTTTTTTTTTAAATTAGGCCAGTCATGGTGGCTTACATCTGTAATCCCAGCACTTGGGAGGCCAAGGAGGGTGGACTGCCTCTGCTCATAGGTTTGAGACCAGCCTGAGCTAGAGTGAAACCCCATCTCTAAAAATAGCCTGGCATTGTGGTGTGTGTCTGTAGTTCGAGCTACTTGGGAGGCTGAGGTAAAAGAATCACTTTAGCCCAGGAGTTTGAGGTTGCTGTGAGCTATGATGCTACAGCACTCTACTAGGGATAACAAAGTGAGACTCTGTCTCAAAAAAAAAAAAAAAGAAAAAAGAAAATTAAAATAAATAAATAAATAAATTACCTAGTTTCCTTTATAGCAATTCTAAATAGTACAAGACAGGATCTATATTTTAAATAGTAGTGGTAAAAAGCAATGCATACAATGCTTATTTTTTATATAGAATGCATTCATGACCCAGTCTTGGTATAGAAAAAAATTAATGTTTGTTAAAAACAAACCAAAAGGCTCGGCGCCTGTGGCTCAGTGGGCTAAGGCACCAGCCACATTCACCTGAGCTGGCGGGTTCAAATCCAGCCCGGGCCTGCCAAACAACAATGATGGCTAGAACAAAAAAATGGCTGGGCGTTGTGGCGGGCGCCTGTAGTCCCAGGTACTTGGGAGGCGGAGGCAGGAGACTCGCTTGAACCCAGGAATTGGAGGTTGCTGTGAGCTGTGATGCCATCGCACTCTATCCAGGGTGACAGCTTGAGGCTCTGTCTCAAAAACAACAACAACAACAAAAAAAAAAAACCAAAAAACAAAATTCCCTCACTCTTTATAAATTCATGACTTGGCAAACTTAAACTGAGGCAACAAGGGGCCATGAAAGTATTATATAGCTTTGAAATTAGTATTCTTTCAAATAGGAAAAATAATTTATTATGTAAGTTTTCAACATTTTATTTTTAAGGCATAGAATTCACTCTATCATAATGGTTTTGTATTCAGTAACCCTAGACAAAGCCTTCAATACATGAAGAATTCTTTTAACGTGCCTTTCAAAAAAATACTAGGTCCAACAATTAATTCTTGTATAGCAAAATACTTATTATAAATTTTAAGTTTTTATTAACATGCCTTATTTTAATTGCAAAACATACTTATTGTTTCCACTTAAAAGCTGGTTTAGAGGGGTGTTGCCTGTGGCTCAAAGGAGTAGGGTGCTGGTCCCATATACCAGAGGTGGCGGGTTCAAACCCGGCCCCGGCCAAAAACTGTTTAAAAAAAAAAGCTGGTTTAGAATATGCAATGTACTTAGAGGTAATATGTTTTTAAAAATATTCCATGTTTTTGACTTTAACTCCTTGGTCTATTCTCTCCATTTGTATCATATGAGAGACACTTTGTGGTATTCTATTTAATAACAGAAAAATTTCATGACTGTAAGACAGTTCAAGTGTCCTTCTAACTGTTAAGCAACTTAATTCAGTCATGACAGAATGAACATGTAGGAGGGAAGCAATATGAATTTCCATCATAAGTAACTTTTTCCTTCCTAAAATAGTAAATGGAGGGTTTTTCTATACACAATTTACAAAATTAAGACTGATCATAAAATTCCTTCCTTTTCTGAAAAGATGAAGGAGCTACTGATGGGTAAACAGATTGAAATACAGATTGTCCAGCCTTGTTGATTTACTTAGCGAAACCTCTAAAAAGTTATAATCTTTAAAATAATAATGTCCTTAAATACATATGTCAGTAAAGGCACTTCTGTCACCAAACTGTATATAAAGACTCACATTAGGAACCCCCTCAAGTGAAACAAAGGACTGTGCAGGTATCAGGAGGCACATTTTGAAATGAAAATTCTCATTTTCACCTTGTTTTTAAATTCTCCATTAAATGCAAACTGGTTTTCTGGTTTTCCTTCTGGCACCTTATAAAATCTAAACCAGTTAAGCGTGGCTTCTAGGTAACCTGGTTTGAACTTCTTAACATCATCGATATCTGTAAGTGAAGAAATGAAAAGACAGTTTGTTAAAAAAAAAACTTTATTCCACATAGATATCGAGCACTGCACTGACGGGCCCAGGGAACACAGGGCCTGGTCTAATAAGCAGTACAACTGACGTGCTGGTGAGCGGCATAACCACTGAAATGTACCACGGCACCTTAAAACTTCCATGTTTTCATAAAATACTATTCCTCTATTCTACAGTTACATAACGTCTTCAGACAATGTGTTAGGTACAAGGAATAACTAAATGAATACAACAAAGTTCTTCCCTTCAAGATGCTCACAGTTCTAACTAACGAACCAAATAGGCAATACATTGTAATAAAGTGCAGTGAGGTTTTCACAGAAACATACACAAAGAATGGGAACATCAGATAAAAGAGTAAAAGAAAAAAAGAGCAATCAGAAAAGTGGGAAGTATATCTCCAATCAGCCAAGAGGGAGAAAGGCAGAAAGACCAGCATACATAAAAGCAAGAGTGTGTATTTCAGGAAAAACACCCAGAGATGGTTCTGCTTGGTTAGGGCATTACTGGCAGCAGGGAATGGAGTGGGAGGAAACATCCCGAAGAGATAGTCACCCGGGATCATGTATATAGTATTCCCCGCTTTCAACAGGTTTTCCTTCTGTGGTTTCAGTTACTCCTGGTCAAATGAGGCCCAAAGATGTTAAATGAAAAACTTCAGAAATAAACAATTCACAAGAATCCATTCTGAGTAGCTTAATCTTGGGCTGTCTGGCTGCACACATCCCAGGACATAGTTCGTCCCTTCGTCCAGTGCATCCACAGGGTATACGCTACTCACCAGCAGCCCTCAGCAAAACGACTGTCTCACAGTATTGTAAAGCTTGTACTAAGCAACCCTTATTTTACTTAATGCTGGTTACAAAGTGCTGGTAAGTTTATTACAGCACATTGTTCTAATTATTCTATCTTATTATTAGTAATTTGTGTTAATTTCTCACTCTGCCTAATTTATAAATTAAGCTTTATCATATATATGTACGTATGGGGTAAAAACGTGGTAAATACGGGGCATGGTACTCTCTCAAGTTTCAGGCACCCAACAGGGGTCTTGCAATGTAATCCCTTGTGAATAAGGGGGGAACTACTGTATTAGGTGAAATATTTATAGACTTTTCTCTTTTAGGCACGGTAAATAACTCTATGACCTATAATGCATAGTTCTGAAAAGATGCACTCTTATTTTTAAAATTTACTATTGTAAAAATTTCTCATCACTTACTAAATGCTCAGTACTATGCTGACTCTAATTAATACATCAGACATAGCCTGTGTGTAATTCAAGTTATTTCCTTTCTTGTCCCCCTTAGTTAAGGTAGCACTGCTGCTCCATT
Source organism: Arctocebus calabarensis (assembly GCA_963573935.1). NCBI lineage: Eukaryota > Metazoa > Chordata > Mammalia > Primates > Lorisidae > Arctocebus > Arctocebus calabarensis. The sequence goes on along the minus strand of CAUYON010140149.1, from coordinate 11,840 downwards.
GTATGAGACAGATGTGTGGTCCACTGACATCACTTTTAAAATTTAAATTTGAATTTAAATGCTACGGGCAGCATACAATCTTCTGTTTGCCATTGCCTCTACTATCCCACACACATTCATTTATGTGAAACATCTGGCCTCTGGAGGTACACGTAACTTTCACTAAACCTTTGCCGAGCAGGCAAGAGGCAAGCGTAAAAAGCGAACCAATGCCTGCTAAATCAATGCCTACAAAATGCTTATACCTTTTCCTGTCATGTCTAAAGATATTCAGCTGGGCACAGTGGCTCACACCTGTAATCTTAGCACCCTGGGAGGTCGAGCCAAGAGGAACCCTGTCTCTACTAAAAGCAGAAAAAATTAGCCCAGTGTCATGGTGCCTTCCTGTAGTTCCAGCTACTTGGGAGGCTGAGGTAAGAGTTTGAGCCTAAAAGTCTGAGGCTGTCATGAGCTGTAATGGTGCCACTGCACCCTAGCCTGGGTGACAGAGCACACCTTTGTCTGCAGACAAGGAAGGAAGGAAAGGAAGGAAAGGAAGGAAAGGAAGGGAAGGAAGGGAAGGAAGGGAAGGAAGGGAAGGAAGGGAAGGAAGGGAAGGAAGGGAAGGAAGGGAAGGAAGGAAGGAAGGAAGGAAGGAAGGAAGGAAGGAAGGAAGGAAGGAAGGAAGGAAGGAAGAAAGAAGAGCAAGGATTCCCATGAGACTTGAATGATCAAGTCTAAAGCCAAGTGATTTTTTAATTATCCCTATGTGTGGCATCATCTTCTGTTTTTACTTATAACTTCCTAATTTTTTAAGTCTTACCAAATCTGTTATTTGCTACAATATACTGTGCACAGAGGACTAAGCTAAATTTCTCTTAAGCTCCAGTCTGGTGTAAAGACTTCTAGTTCTATCTAGTTATTTGTCAGACTTTTTGAATTGTTATTTATTGGAAAGAATATATTCCTTAGGGACCTCTCTGGGGGAGGGATTTATTAGTTGAATATAATAATTTTATTTCTAATTATATTCACTCATATGCCATTTAAATGCAATGCTTTAGCTATTTATAAATGTGGCAATAGAACTTAAAAGTAAACCCTGAAAACCACTCTTGAATTTGAAATGAAAAATTCTTTTGTATTTTCAGATATCTTCCTGTTAAACATCACCCTGTATGTGTAATGTTTTCCTTACTCTACTCTATTTTTCTTTATTGGACTTTTTGCCACTTAACATATTTTGTATTTGTTTGTCCTTTGGCTCTTCCCACTATGTAAGCCATGAAGGCAGGGTCTTGTTTCAGCTAATGCTCTATCTCACTGCTTAGAACAGTGTCTGGTGCATAGTGGGAGTTTATATGGTGTACAAATACAAATATATAAATATCTGGTGCATAAATACATGAGACCCTTCTCACTCAACTTTATTAAATACCTTTCCTGATCTGCATTCTCCATTCTTTTAGGCTGATATTTCTTTTTCTTTCGAGACACAGTCTCACTACGTCACCCTTGGTAGAGTACTGTAGTGTCATAGCTCAGAGCAACCTCAAACTCTTAAGCTTAAGAGATTCTCTTGCCTCAGCCTCCCAAGTGGCTGGGACTACGGGCACCTGTCACAACACCTGGCTATTTTTTTGGTTGTCATTGTCATTGTTGTTTGGCAGGCCCGGGTTGGGCTCAAACCCGCCAGCTCCAATGTATGTGGCTGGTACCCTTGGCATTTGAGTTATAAGTGCTGAGCCTAGGCTGATATTTCTAAAATACAGATCCTGATGTTGTTACTTCCCCACTTTAAACTCTCCCATGCCCACAAAATGATTAATTCCCTAGGATAATACAGTAGCCCCCCTTATTCTTGGGGGATAAGTTTCAAGATCCCCAGCAGATGCCTAAAATCTCAGACAGCACTAACTCCTCCATATAATGTTTTTTTCCCCACACATACATACCTATGATAGAATATAATACATAAATTAGGCAGAGTAAGATATTAACAATAGCTAAAAATAAAATGGAATAACTTTTATTATATTGTAATAAAAGTTATGTGAATCGGGATGAAGCCTGTGGCTCAAAGGAGTAAGAGCACCAGCCCATATTCTGGAGGTGGCAGGTTCAAACCTGGCCCTGTCCAAAAACTGCAAAAAAAAAAAAAAATTATGTGCATATGGTCTCTCTCTCTCAAAATATCTTACTGTACTGTACTTACCTGTTTTTGAAAAGCAATTGACCTCAGGTAACTGAAATCATGGAAAGTGAACTATGGGGGGACTACTATATATCATTGTCCCCTTTTCAAATTCTGTTTTTTTTTTCTCATCTCATTTAAAAAGCTACTGCTTTTTCTTTCTTTCTTTTTGGAGACATTTTCTTAGCTGTTGCCCCAGACAGTGCAGTGGAGTCTTCATAGCTCAGAGCAACCTCAAACTCAAGGCTCAAGCCATCCTCCTGCATCAGCCTCCCAAGTATCTGGGGCTACAGGCATGTGCCACCATGCTAACTAATTTTCCTATTTTTAGTAGAGGCGGGGTCTTCCTTTTGCTCAGGCTGATCTCAAATTCCTGAGCTCCAGTGATCTTCCTGCCTGAGAGTCCCAGAGTACTAGGATTACCACACCTAGCCTGAAAGAGCTTCTTTCTGAGGTAAACTTTCTATTCATCATTTTCATATATCCTATCCTTATTTCTGCAGAACATCCCTGTAAATTATAAATATTGAGTTCTTCTAACTCATTTTCTTATTCATAGGGGGAAAAATATAGGCCTCTGAGGGTGAGCAATTTAATCAATATCCAAGATAAATAATTTTGTTCCTCAAATCTGGTTTATGACTTCATCATTATACTGTACTCAATCTATTATACTCAGTCCCACTGTATAAACTTTTATTTGATTATTGTTACTTAAATCACTGACTTCAAGTAGGAAATGAAAAGTCAATTATCCAATATCTACCGCAGCCTAGAAGGCTTTCTCTTCAGCAGCATGAAGAGAACCTGTTAAGCAAAGATGCCAATAATATGAAAATGGAAATTAAATAACACCAATAAGTGTAACTCTCCAAATGAAAGCTGAATGTTTCTATTCTCAATTAATTATACTGTAGGAGAAACAGTTGTAGATTTATAAATAACAAAACAAAAAGTTTAAAATAGGCAATTTAGAAAACTTTTAAATTTCAATAGGAAACGCCTGAAGCCAAATTCTTACATCCAATATGAAGTCAGTTCAATAAATCACTCTTTTGAAAGTATAAAAATGCTATCAATTTATTTACCATTTATAAAGGACATATATAGACATAAATAAAACCTCATGAAATTCCTGAGAGTTAAGGACAAGTACAGCCATATTAAACAAAGGAAACCACAGCTAAGATTGTTTATAAAAAATTTATCAAAATCCATACAACTCATTCATGGCAAATATTCTAACAAACATTAGATAAACTTAAGTCTTCTAATTTCCTGACTTTTGCTTTTTCTTGTAGCATGCATAGTAACACTGTCCAGTCACAGATTAAAGAGTGTAAGAGAAGAAGTATTCTTTTTAGTTTCCTTTTTTTTCTTTTTGCAGTTTTTTTTTTGGCCGGGGCTGGGTTTGAACCCGCCACCTCCAGCATATGGGTCCGGCACCCTACTCACTGAGCCACAGGCACCACCCTAGTTTCCTTTTTTTTAAAGAGTCACACATTCATCCCTTTTCTTTTATTGTGGTAAAACAGTGTATGTAACATGACATTGCCATTTTAATCATTTTTAAGTGTATAATTAGATGACATTAAGTATTTTTACAAATTTTGTGCAACTATCACCACTATCTATTTGTGGAATTTTCCTATTAGATTTATTTTTATAATATATCGTAAGAAAAGCAGATTCTCTAGTGGTCATTTAGTCCCACTTGTAAAATTAATTTTATATGAAACTTTCTATTATAGATAGTTATGTTATTTATTTTAAAGATGGGAAAATCCAACAATAAAGTTAGAATAATCTGGAAAAGCCATTTTATATAATAAATATAAATTTACTTCAGTTTCTGTTTTTGATTCCAAATTCAGCTTTTTAAATTGAACTCTACTTGATTAGCTCACTGGACTGCTAGAATGTTCTGACCTTCACCCACAGTGTCCTGTGTGCTGACTCTCTCAGAGGTCTTTAGAATCAGTAAGCACTCTGCATCAATCGTTAAGTTTCAACTTGACCAAGCATCAGTGTCTATATTCCCAAAATGGTGCTGTTTCGGCTATTATGAGATTTAATTGAATATTACATAAACAAGTGAATTTATCAGTACAAAAGAGTTTTTGTTTCTATGAAATTAATCTGAATGTTTCTATGAAATTAATTTGAATGCTTTGAATATTTTAAAAGAATTGAATAAACTGGTTCCTAAAAATATCTGCTATTGGGCTTGGGTAAGAAAAAGTTAAAGATTAGGAAAAGAAATAAAAATCTACAACTTTCCATGTAGATTGCTTTGCAAGTGAGGTAATAAGAGAGAGGATTGTAGATATGAGAAGTCAAGTATAGCCTCTGAGAAATCATTTTAGTAGAAGCAACTCAGTCCATGGAGAAAGACAGGAAGTGCAAATATCCTGAGGAAAGAGTGTACTTTTAACATCAAAGGAAGAAAAGTCCTGTGTCTACAGAATGAAGAAAGAAAAAGTATCAGTAAATGAGGTTAGAGAAGTAGTAAGAGGCCAAACAGAACTTTAAGGGCCATACTGAGGACTTGGCTTTTCTTCTGAGATGGTTTGAGGAGAGATGTACCTGTTTTAGGGAAATCTTTCCATCTGTTGTTCAGAGAAAAGATCGTATAGGGGAAAAGATGGAAGCAGAAGTCTAATAAGAGGGTACTGAGTGCCTCCACAGCTGAACCATGATGAGGGGATAGACCAAGGTAGCTGTACGGAGGTGGTGATAAGTGAACAGATTTAGGATGTTTTTAAAATGCAGAACCAAGAATAACCAATGGAAGAAAATAATTAACAACAATAAACTACAAAGATCAGACTTACATAAGATCCAAAGTATCAAAGAGCAAAACAGGACAAGTCTCTAAGTGACAATTTAAATCATAGTAAAACTAAAAGCAGGCACTAATAACCGTATCACACTAGATTTCCCAGAAAGGCTTCATAAAGAGTGTCTAACTTTGGCCAAATGGTGTGCAGCTGTGATTTACCTTAAATACTGCAGTTCCAAATCTGTATATTTAATTAAAGATTATATGAAGGTCTCCTTAAGAGAATTTTTATATTAAAAGTATAAAAACATAGACATTTTATAATCATAGTTCTGTACAAATTCTTAAGATTTCTTTATGAAATGTCAGCTAAAAAGAAAAACAGATAATGATGCAATGTGGTGGTCCACTCCTATAGCACCAACCACTGCAGGAGACTGAGGTAGGAGGATCACTTGAACCCAGGAGTTGAGGCTGCAGTGAACTACAATGATGCCACTAAGTCTACTCAAGCAAAAGAGTGAGAGCTTATCTCCTCCCCGCAAAAAAAGAGAACACACGTTCTACATGTACACCCATAATACAATTTAAAGATCATCAATAAAAGATTTTTATAGTTCTCTCTTGACTACCAAAAGGAAAACCCATACGCTATCCCTTTAATTTTTTATATAAACAAACATTAGATATTAAAAAACAAAGAAGAAAAGAAAAATAGTCTTACTAACTAAATAACTTTTGTTCCAAAAGGAAATCAAAACTCTAACTAAAAATATTCAGAAAATAAAGACAATGGAAACACTTAGGAAGTTTCTAAGAAAAACTAACGTTAAACGGGAAAAACACACTTGGAATCAGACAGCAGTTCAAATTTCTCTTTTGGTACTCATATATTATATCACTTGGGAAAATATATTCCTTTGTGTCTTTCAATGCAAAATGGAAAAAAAAGAAATTGATGTTCATATGAGGATTAAATAAGATCATCTAAGAAAAGATTAGGAAATAATTCTTAACAAGTATTAACCATCTTCTCTCCAGTTCCCTAAAACCTTGCCCATGTATGAAGCTAAACTTCTACTCAAGAGGCAAATCGATGGCCTTACATGCTTTTATCTTTTCAAAATAAATATAAAAACACAAATTTATGATTTGAAAAGTGTTAAACATATTTTCATTAATACTGACAGCTACTTTATTTTTAATCTGTATAACGCTACTAGAAAAATTAGTCATAAACAAATGTAAATAAACACTAAACGTAGCACATATAAAAACGTTTTGGACATACATATATACACATGCGTACACATGCTTATTCATATCCTTTAATATCAACATACTTTTTTTTTAAGTCTGGTTAAGATCAGACCCCAAATAAATTTGTATTTCTTATTTAGCAACAGACACCTTTACTTTTATCTCTAATATGACAATTTAGTTCTTATAAATTTATTTCCCAATGTACTTAAGTTAAAATTGACCTTTTTTTGTAACATTTGGAACAGATAGGTTATATATAAATAAGATTTACTTAAGAAAAGTAGATAAAAATATTTATTTCTGAATATTGACTTTCACTAGTATGTTAACCAAACTACTAGCAATTAAAAACACTTTTTAAGAGGCAGCACCTGTGGCTCAGTGGGTAGGGCGCCGGCCCCATATACTGAGGGTGGCAGGTTCAAACCTGACTCCAGCCAAACTACAACAAAAAAAAATAGCCGGGCATTTTGCTTTGGAAAAAACAGAGACCTCTGATAAAGATGGAACATTCATGTTTAAACATACTTCCTCAGGTTAAAACCACCTGTAACCCATAGGAAGGGAAAATCAAAGACTCAAAAACAAGGTAAGCACCTCAGCATGTTACAAAAAAACAAAACAATGTGCACATGGACTGATTTCACAGCCATACAGGAAGAGATGCACAAGCAGCTAGGCACACCGTCAACTTGGCTCCTTCAAGTAAATGCAGGGTGAGCATATGTTTTATGGTTCATACTAGAATATTTCCAAGCCCCCTTATCAAGACAAAAAGCACTCAATGGCTTGGTGCCCGTAGCACAGTAGTTACGGTGCTGGCCGCATACACTGAGGGTGGTGGGTCTGAACCCGGCCAGAGCCAGCTAAACAACTGCAACAAAAAACAGCCAGGCGTTGTGGAGGGCACCTGTAGTTCTAGCTACGTGGGAGGCTGAGGCAAGAGAATCACTTAAGCCCAAGAGTTTGAGTTTGTTGCGAGCTGTGATACCATGGCTCTACCGAGGGCAAAATAGTGAGACTCTGCCTAAAAAAAAATAAAATAAAATAAAAAAAAAAGAGAAAGCACTCAAGAGATATCAATGCTGAGATGACCCATGCAAACAAGGAATTTAAAGTAGTATGAATTTGTTCAGGACTTTCAGAAAAGAGTCACAATGCATGAACACATGGAAATCTCAGACAAATGCACAGAAATTCTAAAACTATGAAAAAAAGAACCAAATGATGAAGGATTTGAAATGAAAAATCAGACAGGCTTAATGGCGGAACTTGGATATGCCAAGCAAAAACTCAGGCAAGAATAAGACAGAGCAAAGGAGATTATCCAGCCTAAAAAACAGTTAAAAGAAAATAAAAAGATTGAAAAGACATAATGTAAGAATTTCAATGATCTATGTTGAAATTTAATGTCTGAGACAATAAAATGTAGTCTAAAATATGTGTACTTAGTCTCAGAATGTAGGTGAAAGAGAACAGCCCCTCCACAGTAAAAAAATAATGGCAAATAATTTTGCAAATATGATAAAAAACAAACTTACAAATTCCCAAAGTTCAGTATACTCTATACAGATGATTATAAAGACAATGACAACTTAGCATGTCATAAAGAAAAATTACTGAAGTCGAAAAATAAGGATAAAATCTTTGAAACAGTCTGAGAAAAACAATACATTACCTAGTAGTCTCTTGGCATGCACTGGGGATTGGTTCCAGGACACCTTCCCCTCATTCTACATATTCCAAAATCCATGCATACTCAAACCCTGTAATCTGCCTTATGGAACCCACATATACAAAAAGTTGGCCCGTCAAAGACGAGGCTTCACATCTGGCAAATACTGTTGTTTCTGATCTACCTTTGGTTGAAAAAAATCCATGTATAAGTGATGTGTGCTGTTCGAACCTGTATTGTTCAAGAGTCAACTGAATATGAGGTAACAATACAAATGGCTATTGACTAATTAGAAAAAACAGAGAACAAAAGAAAATGAATATCATTGTAGGGCTTTTAAAAAGAGCTAAAAAAATTCTATATCCAATGAAACTACACTTCTAAAACAAAGACAAGAAAAGATAAATTTTAGATAAATAAAAATGAAGAAAATTCATCACCAGCAGAAACAAAATACAAGGAATGCTAAAGTCTTCGAACCGAAAGGAAACGACACCAGATGGACTCAGATCCATACACCTTCAGGAAGAAATAAAATATCTAAGTGTAGAAATGGCTAATATGTGGGTAAACATAAAAGATACAAGCTCAGGCATATGTGTATATCCTGTAAAAAAACATTTTATTATTTAAGACAATACATAACAAAAGCCTAAAGGACATACAGAGGTTCTGGAACAATTGGATTTCTTATACACTGCTAGTAGAAATGAAAAATGGTATGGCCAATTTGGCAAACACTTTGACAGTTTCCTACAATGGTAAGCATATAAATATCATCTGATTTCAAAATCTTATTCCTAGGTATTTCTACAAGTGAAATGAAAACATTCATTCACACAAAGACTTATACTTCAATGTTCATGGCAATTTTATTTGTATAAGCCCAGAACTGGAAACTCGAAATTCCACCAACGGGTGAACCAACAAATCAAACTACTGATCCATGCAACAATATGTGTGACTTAAGCATTCAGGAAAGAAGTTAAATACCAAAGACCATCTTTCCCATACCAAAAGCCATCTTTCTGACAAAAAGATCCCACAGACATAGAATTTTAGAAAAGGAAGAATTTAGTGTGACAGAAAGTAGATCAGTATTTGCTAAGGACTGAAGATAGGCAGAAGGAATTGACTACACGGGAGTTATGCGGGAATTGTGAGGATAAAGGAATGGTCTGTATTATGACTGTAATGGTTAGGTGACTATATGTAGTTATAAAAACCCAATGAATTGTACACTAAAGATGGGGTGAATCTGACTGCGTGTAAATTATGTCTCTAGAAAGCTGGTTAAAAAATGAGGCCAGGTACAGTGGCTCCCAACTGTAATACTAGCACTTTGGGAGAATGAAGTGTGGGACTTTCTCTTAAAGACAGGAAGTTCAAGACCAGCCTAGGAAAAATTATAGCGAGACACATCTCTACCAAAAAAAAGGTAATAAGAGAGAGTCCTAACTTGTAAGAGTTCATAATCTAGACAGGTGGGTAGATACATAAACAAATAAATTACAAAACTATAAAATCGAAGACATTTCAAAGAATCAAACAAAATAAAGTGGGAAGAAAAAAAGGTAGCCACTAACCAATTATTTTGCTTATAGAGACAAAGGCAATTCACTTAGAGATGACATTAATCTGGTTCTGAAAAGATAAGCAGATGTTTCCAGTTAGAAGTTAGACAAAGGGCATTTTAGAGACACAGAACAGCATCTACAAAGCCCTTAAGATATAAAGGAGCCCAGTATATCTGAGAAAGGGTGAAAAGCTCAGTGTGTGAAGAACTTTGGATAAATAGAGTGAAGGGCTAGAAAAAAATAGGAAAAGATTTTTTTCAAGTCAGAGAATTAAGATTTCTCTGTCAACAGTGGAGAGTCAAAAGGTTTTATTTTCCTTTAGAGTCAGATAATAAGTTTCCTTTAAAATAAGTATTGTAAACAGGGTGGGAGATAGCTTTCAGAGGCAGGAGGCTGACAGAGAAATGTTAACACTAATTCTAAGGAACAGATATGATATTTTAAGGCAATGGGAAAGAGGAGAAAAGAGATTTGAAAGTTATTTCTAAAGCCAAATTGAGAGAATTTGGTGACAAACCATGGGACTGAACTGAATGAAATCATGAAAAACAGAGATGACACTTTCAAGTGCTACAAATGTAAAAATAAAACAATGTACTTGATTAAAGACAACTGCAATTATTAAAAATATTTCAAGTACAAATGAATGTTCTTTCCCTTTAATATCAGTAAAATATTTTTAGACTGTGCTCAAAGTGTTCATTTTATCAATATATACATGCATTCATCTATTCATCAATTTAAGTACATTTACTGAACACCTATAACATGTTAGGCACCATACAACACTTTGGTAATGGGAAGAAATTAATATTAAAAACATAAATACAAATCTAACATAAAATGTAACAAGACTTTCATTGGCATGTATATATATCTACAAGATATATATAAATATGAATTCCTGAATAAATGGAAAAATACATAAACATATATTAATTAAAGTGAAAAATATTTTAAAGACACCAGAAATCTTTGAAAACTGTATTCCGAAATTTGTACAGAATAATAAAGGCATAAGAAAAGGTGAAACAAGTTTGAAAAAGTAGAACAAAAGGAAGATTGGTCTCATATATGTCTTATTACAAGGCTATGGTAATTAAAATGACATGACACTGGCATAAAAACAGACCACTGACAGCAAACGAAATCCAGAAACACTCTTTGTATTAAATAAGAACACGATATATGATAAAAGAGACACTTCAAAATAGTGGGAAGCACAGATTTTTCTGTTCCACAGTGTTGCAAAAATCATATACATGGAAAAATAAAATAAATTTTACGTGAATTAATAACTAATTATAAAAATATATGAAAGTGAAAAGAAAATAAAGAAAAATATCATTCTGGCTATGAGGTAAGAAATCATTAAACAAGAATCAAAATTGATGTATAAAAAAAGATTGATAAAATGTTTTAACACATCAAAATTTAAAACCTCTGTAGGCCAAAAGTAAACACAGTGTCTCTGCAGATGGAAAGAAAATATTTGTGACCTAAATATGAAAGATTAATGTCCAAAACATCCAAGACCTCTAACATACCAAAAGGATATCAACCCAAATAGAAAAAGGCAAACAATATATAGAGGCAATTCACAGAAAGGAAGATTCCCAAACAAACCAATATTGAAAAAGATGCTCCATTCAGTAGCAAGCAAAAAATGCAAAATTAAAACAAGATACCATCTATCAGATTTGCAAACAATTTTTTAAAAATCAAGTATTATTAAGGAAGCATTTAATTTTATACACTGATGATAGTCACTAAAAAAAGCAATTTGATAATATCTAGTATATTATCAAAATACATTATATCTATGGGACTAATAAAAATGGCATTGCCTGTAAATTAGCTATTATTTATTTCTTTTATGTAAATTAGGAAAGTGGGGATCCATGAGGTAAAGTAATTTGATCAAGATCTCAAAGGGAGGGAGGGCAGAGCAAGATGGCGGACAAGTAACAGCTTCCTTGCGGCTAGGCACAGTGAGACTGGGGAGAGAGGACTTCAGGCATCTCTGCCAGGTGGGATCTGCCCACAAACTTCCCTTTGGGAACACAGGGAGACAGCGTGAGGCTTCTGGACACCCTGAGGAAGGCTAAAGCGGCAGAGATTGGGCAAGTGGTTGCATCTGTTCATTTGGTCTGATCCTGTCGGTGGCTGTGGGTGGGGCAAAAGTGGGACTGCAGGCTGGAAGGGCCTTGCCTGTAAGCCATTTGCGTTTCTTTTGGACTTGGCACTTGGTTGAACTGCCTTGGGAGAACCTGGGCAGGAGTGTGGTGTTTTTTTGAGTGTTGCCTGGGGGTTCAGACTGGGCCACTAAGCCAAACGGAGCTGCCAGTGTTTGGTGGGGGCTGTGTGGAG
>CAUYON010140147.1:0-12217 GCA_963573935.1 Arctocebus calabarensis | reverse complement strand
CCCGAGTAGCTGGGACTACAGGCGCCCGCCACAGCGCCCGGCTACTTTTTTGTTTTGCAGTTCGGCCGAGGCCGGGCTTGAACCCGCCACCTTCGGTATATGGGGCCGGCGCCCTACTCGCTGAGCCACAGGAGCCGCCCTATTTCTATTTTCTGAAAGAGGTTGTAGCGAATTGAAATCCAGTTTAGATTGAGTACACACATTTTTTTCTTTTCTTGTTCTCTATTTGAGTAGTTCTTTGTACTTTCCACACCCACTACATGCTGTGCCCGACTCTTTCTCTGGAGTCTGATTTTTGGACTTTTCCTGTGGCTCCAAGTGCCTTATATAAAACACTATGGTTCTATTTTAAATCTTCCTTTCAATTTTGTATAACCAAATAAATCACATTTCCCAGTTGCCAAACATCAGCCTTACTTAAAAAATAATGGCGATTTTACGATATAACAACTCCAGCATTAAAAAGAAATAATGTCTATCATCCTCTTGTCTCTCAGGAGACATAATTATCTGTAGTCCTAGAGGAGAGAGAAAATTCCTGGCCTCTGCTTTCTGCCATATTTTTCAACCCCTTAGAGCCAGGCAAAATCCACATACTTTTCAATTTACTCAAGTATCAGACCAAGTTTATGCCATTTGTTAAGAATTTCTGACTCTTAAAAAAAAAGTAGTGAGATGGTAAGGACTCTAGAGAGAGGTATCCATCATATTTGTATTTTACAGGAGTAGGACAGAACTTTTCCCTCTCACCTATGTGTCTTAATTACCGTATGACAAAAGAAAGATCTCAATCACATTTAAATTTTTTTGTTTGGGTGCCTTTGTTTCTAACTGCCTATATTTTCATTATTAAAAATGAATAGATGTTTATTTAATTCTGAGTGGACCTATGTGTTTTCTTAAATCTGTGCTATATTCTTTGGGGCTGATGTGAAAGCTGAGCTTGCTTACATGAAAATTGTCCTTGAAAAACTATGTTCAAAATTGGCCTAACTCTCCAATGTATGTCTCAGAGACTAACAGCTCCCAGCAAAGCCTCAACAAACACATGAAAATTTTTCTTTTTTAAAAGCATATAGTCAAGGCATCCTGGTAGCTCTCCCAAGTGTTGTGTATTTGTCTAGTGTGGTTAGACAGTCTGCTACATGGCACGGCATCTGTAGTGTTGATAACATATGTTATTCCTTAAACAGACCTGGATGTGTAATGCTTGAAACCGAGATTTCAGGGTGGATGGCCTGTGGAATGAGCTGGTCCTCTTGACAGAGTAGCACATAGGGGAAAGAAAAATCACTGGTGGAAAGAATCTCAAGGACAATTTGCTATGAAAAGAAGCTCTTCTGGATGGTTTATTCCCATGGATATTGACGTTCCTGAGAATAGTGAAAGAGTAAGGATACATAGAAAAACATTGTGAACCAGGAGCTAATTCCATTAGTGGATTATGGTGAGAGAATAGGAAAGAATCACATAACTGAAATTAGGAGTGTATCTGTGTATTTCTTCTCTTTCTCTCTCTCATGTATCTAACTGTTTATTTATCTATCAGATGAAGAATGAGTTTGGAAAAGGAAATATTCCAGAAATGCCAGTAGGGAACCATTCAGTTAACTATCACCTTCCTTGCACTGAATAGAATAGGCATATAAGAAAAATTAGCTTCTATTTAAGTTAATTAAAATTAATGGACAGTTTTACTAAGATACAGTCAGACTATCCTAAGTAGTGAAGAACATATTTTTATAAGAATGGAAGGCAAAGTAGAGTTTTCTGCATTTGCAGAGGGCACAATGAGAGGTTTGGGTTGGAAGGGAAAGGAACGGAATTTGAGTCCCATCAGGGAATGTGCTAAGCAATACGGGGAGACTTGGATTTCTCAGGGTGGCAAAGGTGAACCAGTGTAGTAAGCACACAAAAAGGTGTCTAAGGAGAATGGACATTTACTTCTTGCATTGTGACTTCGTATATTTGGTCTCTGGGTCACATGAGTGAGACGTAGTAAGCTTCACTTGTTTGAAAGGCAGACATTAGTTTGTTATCAGCAATATAACCTAATAGCACTAACAACTTGGAACGTCTGTTCTTTGGGGCTCTCTCTATGTGATAAAATAACACCAGTAGAATTTAAGTGAGCCAAGTAATTCCCTTGTGATTCAGAGTTTAGATAAGCAGCCGTATTGAGTATATTTATTTAAGTTTTTCTCTATTTAGATTTTTTCATCTTAATAAGCTGATTTAATTTAGAAATGGATATTAGAATGAAATACTTCCCCTAATATACACACATGCCAACTCTTTATGGAAGTAATAAAAGAACTGCTTGTTCACAGAATTTAGATTATTATGTTATACCTATTTGTCTTAAAATACTACTTTCTCAATGACTACCATGTGTGAAGACATTTACAAAATTAAATAAAAAGCAAGCATAAATAAAATTAGGCATTTTCAAGCTAACAAAATGGACATGGCTATGAGGTGGTTTTTTTTTCAACATTTCTACATATCAAGTACGTTTTTAAAAAATTTATTGGAAACGTTACATTGGGGAATGGACAGTTAATCTTCAGGTTGTCAAATTCTATCCCAAATTAAGATTTTTTAAACGTTCTGATCTAGTCAATATACTTATTTCGTATAACATTAGCAGTAGTTGTTTTTTGTTTTTTTCCCAGATAAAAGCTGTTTAAATGGGAACAAACCAAATCCAAATAAATAAGCATTTGTATGGATAGAGAAGTAAGATTAAGTGAGGATTTCTAGGGAATGCCATGGTAATTAATCCTATTTAACATATGAGGGTAAAAAGCACAAAGGAATTTGTCCAAATTATGCCTTGAAGGAGAATGAACAACTATTTCTTGTATTTAAAAGCCCCTAATCTTATCTAGTATACAAAAGAAGGCAGTGGAAACCAAGTGTGTGCCTGAGAATGGCATTGTCAATGTCACAGATCCTGAGAGTACTACTCCTTTCCTCAACTGTGCTGGGACTTCAGAAAAGTAATAAGGGCAGCAATTTGCACTAAAGAGAAAAAGAGAAGGCCTGTAACTGTTGGTTTCCGTGCTATAACTAAAAATCAGTACTTTCAGTTGCATCTGGAACCGTTAGTAACTAGTTTCAGATACTTTTTTCTTTTTTAAGTATTGTCTATAACATGCATAAAACAACTGGAAAATCAATCTGTAGGTTTCTTAAAAAAAATACAATTGTAGCATCTTTTCTAAACAATGGAAAGGTACATTTAAAAATGTGGCATTTGTGTTCTGAGAATCCTTACAAGCTATATACAATATCTTAAAAGTAAAATACTTTCATTCCTACCCGTTGTTTGATAAAAACAGTGATATATCTTTGGCTGTTATTTCAAAAGAATTATAGCTGGCTCTATAATTTTTTAAAATATTATATTAGACATTTTAGAAAACCTGAAAGAAATCTGAAACTTGATTATTTTCATTTACTCTTTTTCTTTTAATATATCTACTGTAGGATAGCATTTTTTATACATGATTAAATAATTTGAAATATATAATATTAATTTTTACTCTACTTTCTTATTTTTTTAGAAGCACTATTGATAATGTATAATTATCTTATTTAATAATTTAATATCAGGTTGGGCACAACGACTCATATCTGTATTCCCAGCACACTGAGGCTGAGGCAGGAGGATCCATTGAGCTCATGAGTTGGAGACACCAGCCTGAGCAAGAATGAGACTCCCATCTCCACTAAAAATAGAAAAAATCACCTGGTGTTGTGGCAGGTGCCTGTAGTCCCAGCTATTTGGGAGGCTGAGGCAAGAGACTCACTTGAGTCCAATAGTATAAAGTTGCTCTGGGCTATGAGGCCACAGCACTTCACAGAGGGAGACAAAGTTAGACTTTGTTTCAAAAAAAGATGCATAAAAATTTGATTTCGTATTTCCATTCATCCTGTCCAGGATAAATGAAAACTCCATGAGGGTAGGGACTGTGTCATTCTTTTTTTTTTTCTTTTTTTTTTTTTTGAGACAGAGCCTCAAGCTGTCACCCTGGATAAAATGCCCTGGCATCACAGCTCACAGCAACCTCCAATTCCTGGGCTCAAGTGAATTTCCTGCCTCCGCCTCCCAAGTAGCTGGGACTACAGGCACCCGCCACAATGCCCGGCCATTTTTTGGTTGCAGCCGTCATTATTTGGCGGGCCCAGGCTGGATTCGAACCTGCCAGCTCAGATGTATGTGGCTGGCGCCTTAGTTGGTTGAGCCATACCTCCGGTACCTGGCAAACATCTTGGTACATATTAAGTGCAAAGAAGGGTAAGAAAAACGGAGTGCAAAAGAAAGAAAAGAAGAAGGGAATAAAGGGTAGGAGACAAGAAGGTATTCAGACCACATTGGAGGAACCAATGCATAAGTGAATATGTGGGAGAAACGTAGATCTAATAACTGGATTTGTGCATTCCTACCAAAGGAGTACTTATCATCTAACCCTTAGTCTTTGATATAACCTAAGCAGGTACCAAAGAAAGACTTGTTTCAGGCCTGGGATACGGCTCACACAGGTAATCTTTGCACTCTGTTAAACTGAGGTGGGTGGAACCCTTGAGCTCAGGAGTTCAAGACCAACCTGAACGAGAGTGAGACCCTGCTCTGTAATAAAAAAAACAGTGTGGCATTTTGGCAGGCACTTGTATCCCCAACTACTCAGGAGGCTGAGGCGAGAGGGTAGCTTGAGCCCAAGAGTTTGAGGTTGCTGTGAGCTATAATATCACAGCATTCTAACCAGGGTGACAAAGTGAGACTCTATATCAAAAAAAAAAAAGAAAGAAAGAAAGAAAGAAAGAAAGAAAGAAAGAAAGAAAAGAAAAGAAAGAAATGTCTCCTTTCCTTAACTTCAAAAATGACTTTAAAGCCTTTCTTCAAAATAAAGGAGCAGTGAACGCCAGTACCATCAAGATCATGGTGAGAGTGACATGATTATGATTATTTTGGGGAAAAATATTTTGTAAAGTATAGGGAAGAGCTCACAGTTCTGTTTCATGACAGGAACATGAGCCCACAGTTGCTGTTCCTCTCCTGATTCCACAAAGAGAGTAAAGGAAAAAAAAAAAAGAAAAAAGAGATCCTGCTCAATCCCCGCTTCTCCCCTCTACACTACAAGCACAATCAAAATCAACCTCACTCAGATGAAAGAAACAGGGCCCTTGTCTCTCACCTTGTATCTTATGAAAATTACTTCAAGTTGGACAAAACACTTACCTGAAGGCATAAAACCATAAAAATTTCAGAAGAAAATGTAGGATAAGCTCTATGCAAAAAATTTATGATGAAGGAAAATACAGCAAACACAAACATAAATAAAAAGGTTTGATTATGTTAAAAAGCTTCTGCACAGCGGGAATGATCAATGGAACAAATAGACAACCTACAGAATGGGAGAATATATTTGCAATTTACACATGCCACAAGGGCCTGATATTTAGAATCTACAAAGAACTCAAACAAGTCAGCAAAAAGAAAACAAACAACCTGATCAAAAAGGGAACAAATACATGAACAGGAGTTTGTTTGAAAGAAGATAAATGGGCAATAAGCCGTATGAAGAAATGCTCAATACTTTGAATCATCATACCCCATTAGACTGGCCATTACTAAAATGGAAAAAAAAAAAACCCAGATGCTTGAGTGAATACAGTGAAAACGGAGAGCTTATACACTCAATGGAAAATAATATGGAGAGTCCTCTAGGAAATAAATGTACACCTACCAATACACCCAGCAGTCCCACTACTATCTTCTCAAAGGAAAAGAGTTCATTTTATCAAAAAGACACTGCACTCAAATGTTTGTTGTAGCACAATTCAGAGTGTTAATGTAGAATCAAAACAAGTGCCCATTAGTTCATGAGTGAATTAATAAAATGTGGTATGCAAATATACCAGGGAGTACTAGTCAGCCACAAAAAGCAATGAAATAATGTCATTTGCAGCAACTTGGATGGAACTAGAGACCATTATCCTAAAGGAAGTATCTCAGAAATGGAAAAATAAACACTACATGTACTGGGAGATAATTGATGGGCCAACATGGGCACAAAAAGAGGTAAATGTCACTGGAAATCAAAAAGTGGGGAGAAAGGAAGAAAAGAGGAGTAAAACCTACCGGTCATGTACAATGAACGCTGTTTAGGTGATGGGTACAATAAAAGCCTGCACTTAAGCATTATTAAAAAGATATCTGTGTAATAAAAATATTTGTATTCCCATAATACATAGTATTTTGAAATTAAAAAAAGAGAAAAAAACCAATCCTGTATGTTTTACCCATTTTATGAAAGTCAGCATGGTAGTTCTTACATTTCCAAATCATGCTACATCCTCCACGTCCAACACATTTACATCTCTATAACAGGAAGGCATTACCTCTACATCCACTCCCAACACATTCTATTTCTTTTCCAAGTTTTATTTATCTTTTTATCACTGTCATCATATGACATAATATGAATTTCACATATACAATTCTTTTCTCTCCCTTCACTAGAATATAAATTCTACACAGAGAGGGATTTTTGTACATGTTATTGTCTGCTGTGTTTTCAGAGCCTAGCCCAGGGCCTGATGAGTCACCTAGTTTGCAGCCAAAACTGATTCATTGAATGGATGATTGAATAAGTGAGAGGAGAAGAATAGTAAAAGATTAGTATATTCTCACAGAGCAGTTCTAGGAAAACCCAATCCTTAAAACACTGAATCACCCTTGAATTATTATCCTCGCTATTTGACAAGAGTTAACAAATGGAATTATGGTTGGCCTCCTTGACTGAAGCATCATCACAGGGTATTTAAATTGCAATATACCCATTGAGTCTGGCCCTATCGTGACTTGCTAGTCCAGAAGAAATAGGTGCATTTTGAGAAGCATAGAGTGACAGTGAGAAGTTTTTGGAACCATTACCAGATACTAAATGAAAGAAGTTGAAGGAACTATCAAAGTCCACCAAGTTGGGAATCCCCTGTGCTAAATGGCAGTCAATGTGGGGTGGGGAGGGACGTCTCCTTACATGACACCACACTTTCTTCTTGACAGTCAGACACACAGCACTCTAAGACTGTCAAGTCTCTGCCTATCTAAAGCAATTTTTCCAGATTGACTGAAAGGTCCTACAAACTCATCAAACTGTATGTGTTAAATATGCTTCATGTCTTATATGTAAATTATAACTCAATAAATCCCTTAAAAAGAAGGAAAAAAAGAAAAGTACTCCTCTTATTAGGAGCCTACGAAGAGTGTGCCAAAGTTTCTCATCTGGAAACATAAAGGAAAGAAATGGTTGCTAAAAATAATGTGTTAAGTGGCTATTTCATGAACCAAAAATGAGCAAAATACGTATTTGAAAAATTGACAAATGAGAAGCTGAATCACCCCTGTTCTGACCATGGACATGCTCCAGTGTAGATGTGCTGGGCTCTTTTTTTGTTTGTTTGGTTTTTAAGTTTACTAGCTAGGACAATGAGTTTCTCTAGGTCCACTTACTAAATAAGATTTTAAAAGGTAGCAGTACATTCTCTTGATCTAATAAATCATTTTAATTTGAGTGAGACATTAGTTCTATCTTTCTCAATTTACAAATAAGTATGAGACTAAAAAGTCACTAAAACATTATTAAAATGCCTGACCTGGTGTCCCTGCATCTTAAATACTACCACAATGTAGATGTTTTGGAATAATAAAGTCAGGCAAAATCAAATACACTTGACACCTACTTCCAGCTCCCAAGAAAAGTCAAGTCGTTTTTCATGATCTAACTGATAACAGATGGAAAATGACTGAGAGCTTGGCTGCTTTCTAAATAGAAAGGCCAGGAGGAGAGATGGCTTCAGCATTAGGTAGTTTGGGTAATCCCTCTAGCTAGATTCTGTAGAAGTGTAGGGTTTAATACTTGCCTTCTATGATCTATTTATAATTAAACCAGGTAAGCTTTTTGCCTTTATTCTTCTCTAAGGTGACAAATGTCAGCTTAACCAATACAATTTTTAATACAGATACATTTACAAAGAGAGCAAACCCACTTGACTGCAGCAGTTCTATTTGGCAGTGCACGTGCTAACATTGCACCTCACTGCTCAGGTGGCTAGAGAGGGGTCTGGAGGCTCCCGTGACCCACATGCTTAATCTCATCTTCCGAACTATCTCCACAGTCCACCATACAAAAACTTTCAGAACCTTTCCAAAAAGGTTCAAAAAAATAGTTCAGAAGCATCTGAAGGTCTTTAGAAAGTAGCATCACCAATCTGCTATTGATGTAACAGAGAAAGTCTGAAAAGCTCTACTCTACCAAAAGCAGCGATAATCCATTCTGAATGTGCAACCCCAATGTGCACAAGCTGATGTCTGGAAGTCTGCAGGGAACTATTTGAAGAATAAGCGTATTATGTAAAAGTCACTATTTTTAACATTAAGCAATAGTTTTTGAGTATATACTGTAGGTTAAGTCATCCAACTGTGTTTGCATGTAAATCTTTGCATTCATTTTCTAATTGAGAAAAGGACAAGTGATTTGCCTCAAATTGTAGAGTTATTATTCTGTGGCACTGGCAGGAGCTGAACCCAGAGCTGACTGAGTTCACAGCTTGTGCATGTGTGTGTGTGTGTTTAAATTATTATTTCACTGAATTTAAAACATACAAACAAAATACTCTGATGCACAGCTCCCAGCAATAGGAATTACCATCTTTTCATGTGAGAGAGTGTGAAAGACCACGTGCGCAGATAATGCAGCTCCCTGCAATGAATAGGAATATCTGATGAATCTTGGAGAGCTTGGTTGTATGACAGCTAATAGTGAAAATCAACAGAAATAAAAAAGCCTGCAGCTTCAGCCCATAGGACTTAGTACAGAGGAGAACAGCAGTTTGATGTTATCTTCACCCACGCTCGCTTGGATAGATTTCCATCATCAATCGGGGCATTAATTCTATTTGGCTCTTGGAAACAGTCATTTGCTTAATAGGTCTTTTGTGACTGAGAGCATTCCTGCACAATCCCAAATGACTTAACTTCCAGCTGGGGAGGAGTTTAGGCAGAGGGGATACAAATCTAACTTCATATTATATAAATAATAATAGGAAGAAAGTTGGAACAAACTGCCTCCTATTGTTGTTGGAAAATAGCACTGTTTTATTTTGACATAGGTCACCAAGACACAGGAGGCAGTTTTCCTGTGGAGGTTTTTTCTTGAGTCAGTATAAATGTAGCAAAGCAAATGAGTGCATACAACATGTTCTTTTGATGTTTAGATTTGTCAGGTCCTACTGTGAGACTTTTGTATTAGGACACCGGACTAAATCTCAAGTACCTGTGTTAGTTTCTGTCTTTAAGATGGTTAACAATAATGGTTCAGTACTGCAAAATCAGGATTTGTCACAAAGTGCATTCTTTGCCCTGCTCCAGATTTAAAATAATTTGTTATGTGATTATTTCAAACAATAAATTTTTTATACTATAGAAATTTTAGGACACAGATGTAAAAGTATGGTTATAATTTTCCTGTCAGGTGATAAAGCAGGAAGAACTTGACAAGGATCTTTCTGGTTGTACTCTGTATGATCTACTGAAATATGATGATTTTAATGCTGACAAGCACCTGGCTCTTGAAGAATTTTATAGAACATTCCGTGAGTACATGACACATTCTCTAATTTCTCTTTCTACTTTTTCCTTGCTTTGCACAATATAGCATGTTTACTTGATCTCAGAGAATAAGTTGTTTACAAAAGAAGTGATGTAATTCAGACAACGTAAGTTTGGGGCCACATTGAAACATATATAAAAGCTTGGAAATATTTAATAAGCTTTCTTATAGTATCAAATATTAATATATTTGATATAATCGCTTCTTGTTGATTCTAGTTTAAGACATTTGTTTCACAATGGTTCTCCCAAGATTTTATGAGAGTGGAAGCAACACTTGATCAGTTGTCACCAAAAATCTATCAAAAGCACTTTATACAATCACATTTTTTAGCTTCATTGGGAAACAAAAGTGCATTAACCAATGGAATTTCAATATATTTGAGGAGCAAGAATTGGCATTAGAATGAAAATTATATCTATGTTAAGGTATGTTTGGATAATTTATATATGTTCAATTTGATAAATGTGTCTGAAGTTGACTACATGTGTTTTATCCAGCATAGTTATAAAGATAACTTAGTTAACTAAAATTCCCTAGCACATTATTCTTTAAAATAATTCAAAGAGAAAAGACTAATATACAAAAGAAAGAAAGAAAGAAAAGAAGAGAAAAAAAGAAAACAATTAATTAGAGGTATGTGACAGAGAAAGAGGAAAGCAAAACAAATTAACTAGTTAGTATTTGAAAATCGCCAAAGGAGTAAAATTAGCCAGTATTTGATTCACTTAAGCATCTGAACTAAAATATGAGATAGTTAATATAAATATATATGCGTATATCTATATTTAAGACAGGAAGTAGGCTATATACTTGGAGTAAAAAGTTTCTTTAATTATGCCTAGGCCTTTATATAATTTATCTGCTGCCTGATATGGCAGACTTTATTCAAATCTATTATTCTTCTTAAAAATCCATGTAAATAAAGATATTTCCTTACCACATTATATTTATTGAAAATTTGCAGTATATTCATGTAATATTTTATATGAGCAAAATAATATATGAGAAAAAGTTACATATTATGCATGTTTAGAGCAATATAACTTATGTTCTCTGGATTTAATTAAATTGCAATTTCATTTTAAATTACAGGTTGACATAGTAAACTGTTACTCCTTTAAATGGGGGTTGTAAAGCTAGAATATTTTTTGGAACTAACCAAAAAGATGATATATTATTACTCTATTTATGTATGGAGAAAGTGAACCACAGAGAAGTTAAGAAATCAGTGACTGAGTTTGTAATCAGATTTATCTCAAGCTAATTATTATGCCTACATATTTTTTACTAAGTTTTACTCTGTAGTGGGCATTCTTTCTGTTTTCCTTTTTGGTTGTTCAGTAGCATTTATTTATTTATTCATTTATTTTTTATATGTATAGGTAGCTTCAATTTTTTTTTTTAATTGTTGAGGATTCATTGAGGGTACAGGAAACCAGATTACACTGATTGCATTCGTCAGGTAACATCCCTCTTACAACTGTGTCTTGCCCCCAAAGGTATGTCATACACGGTTGACCCCATCTTCTCCTTCCTTCCCTCTTCTGCTCTTCTTTCCCCCACCCCCCACAGTGTCCTCATATCAAAATTGAGAACATAAGATGCATGCTTCTTCTTTCTTTTGATGCTTTACTAAGAATAATGTGTTCCACTTCCATCCAGGTTAATACAAAGGATGTAGAGTCTCCATCTTTTTTAGTGACTGAATAGTATTGCATGCTGTACATATACCACAGCTTGGTAATCCATTCCTAGGTTGGTGGGCATTTAGACTGTTTCTGCATTTTGGCGATTATAAATTGAGCTGCGAGTGTCCATAGGTAAAAGGGTTTTTTTTTCCTTCTGGGTAGATGCCTAGTAATGGGATTGCAGGATCAAATGGGAGGTCTAGCTTGAGTTCTTTGAGAGTTCTCCACACTTCCTTCCAAAAAGGTTGCATCAGTTTGCAGTCCCACCAGCAGTGTAAAAGTGTTTCCTTCTCTCCACATCACGCCAGCATCTGCAGTTCTGAGATTATGTGATGTGAGCCATTCTCACTGGGGTTAGATGATATCTCAGAATGTTTTTTATTTGCATTTCTATAATAATTAGGGATAATGAGCATTTTTCATATGTTTGTTAGCCACTCATCTGTCTTCTTTAGAGAAGGTTCTATTCATCTCTCTTGCTCATTGATATATGGGATTGTTGGCTTTTTTTATGTAGATGAACTTGAGTTCTCTATAGATTCTAGTTATTCAGCTTTGGTCTGATTCAAAATATACACATATCTTTTTCCATTGTGTAGGTTGTCTGTTTTCTTTGGTTGTTGTCTCCTTACCTGTACAGAAGCTTTTTAGTTTAATTAAGTCCCATTAGTTTTCTTTCTCCTTTTCTTTTTTTTTATTTTTTTTGAGACAGAGCCTCAAGCTGTCACCCTGAATAGAGTGCTGTGGCATCACAGCTCACAGCAACCTCCAATTCCTGGGCTCAAGCGAGTCTCTTGCCTCCACCTCCCATTGTAGCTGGGACTACAGGTGCCCGTCATTGTTGTT
>CAUYON010140143.1:0-44240 GCA_963573935.1 Arctocebus calabarensis | reverse complement strand
GGTTTACCCCCACCCATTTTTTATTCTTAGGCTCTTAAGTTTTTCCCTCTCTTGGGTCTCTTTCATTTATACTCACAGTTTTCAGAATCTAAGGCCTTTAAAATATTCATTCCAGTAGGGACCACGTTTTTTCCTGCCTGGCTAATTCCTTCTGGGTATATCAAATGCCTAGGCCCCGTCAATACTGTGGCTAGAATAGGCTAAGAGGAAACACCTCTATCGACAGAAGTATCAGAAGGAGAGTTTTTAAAAGCCAGTCATGGGAAAGCAGCGAGACGGGCAGTAGCTAAATTAAAATGAAACCTGACTTTAAAAAAACCCACCTAATGTTTTCGTTTGTATCTTCTATTAAATGTTTATCGGCCAATTCCTCTTAAAACGAACCGCAAAGAGGGACAAGGCATTGGAGCCCAGCTTCCAAAAGCCTTCTAATAGAAATTTCATGAAAACTTCTGCTATACACAATTTTGGGAATACGGAATAATCACCCATAGAGCTGGTGGTAAACTGAGACATGAGCACTCTGCTGGGCTAGTCCTCGGGCTCTCCAGCTCCTTGCATTCCAAGTTGTCCCGAATGCCGTCCTAAACATCCGTCCTCTCCCAGTTTTGGTGAAAAGTGTTGGGAGACCAGAATGTTCTTTAAGTCTCTCAATCCCAGCAGGAACAGGCAAGAGAAAAAGACGACTGTTCAAGGACTCTCCTCTCTCACAATCTCCACTCATTCTTGCGGTCAAAAATACTCTAGTCCACACTGAGGGTCCCCGGTTCATCAACAAAAGTGGGGTGTGGGAGGGTCTCGAATATTCTCCTCCCCCTCGTTGGCACTCTGCCCTACACAGTAATGTTTACGTTTGAAAACTGGCAGCATTTTGCCATAGGTGCATTTGTATATAACTTAGGTGGAACTGGCACGTTCTAATAAAAACCACTCTGAGACCATTTCCAGTTTGAAATTTGAAATTTTGTAATTACTACCTTTAGGATTGTTACTTGATGATTTTTTTCTCTTCTTCTTCCTGATCAATAACTGTCACTGATCTAAGTAACTTACACCCCAGGGGAGACAGAAAAGAAGCTGACCAGGCGGCGTGAGGAATTAAGAGAAACTGCCTCAGAAACGCGAGAACCCCAAACCTTCAAAAGACACCAGAGGATGACTCTCCTGACAGCTCTTGAGACATGCATGCCAACTCAGAAGGACAAAATTATAATATCTGTTCTTTCATAGACTTTTATTAAATCTGATTCATCTAAGAAGTCATAGATGTGAAAACACTATTCTGTCCAGGGTCCTAAACATCTCCAACACATTGAACTTAGGGATCCAAGATTCTGAACATGCCATCACCAAAAAAAATTGCAAACCTAAAAAACAAAAGGAAAAAAAATTAAACAATGTCAAAGGAAAAGACTTTCTTAGAAAAAGTTAGTATTACTTTTATAAGTTTCAAAACACTGTAAAGTTAACGCTTTTTCTCTTCTTATAGTTGTAAGTTCTTAAGGCTACCATTAACATTTACTTAAAAACAAGGCAGTTGTACAGGAAAGAAACCATTAAATTATACTCATATACACCTATTTCATTATCTGGTATTTATTCGGTCAGAATAAGTTCACATGTACAAGTTAAGGCTTTACCGTACCATTAGTTTTGTCTATATTTTCTTGTAAAAGCTGTGGTCCTGGAGTTGGACATTAGAGATGCATAAACAAAATGATAGATTTTGTTCCTACACCCTCACACCTTTAGAATCTACTTGAGTCAATCAGTAGCAGTTAGAAGTCTTTGTGCCTCTCAATTAACTTTAGCACACGAAATAAGGAAGATGCCCTCCAAAGTTCTCCTAGCCTCAGAAAGGGCCAATCTAGATAGGCCTTTTCGAAAAAGAAAAAGAGAAAAAACAATTGTGTTTCGGTAAATTCAGGAAATCAGTTTCCAAAGTTAAAAATGTCAGTAATTGTTTCTCATGAATACACAAAGTGAACTTGATAAAACATTCTACTATGGCTTAAAAGATCAGACTATTGGGCTGCACCTGTGGCTCAGTGAGCCGGCCCCATATACCAAGGGTGGCAGGTTCGAACCCGGCCCCGGCCAAACTGCAACAACAACAACAACAAAAAAGATCATACTATTTAGACTAGCCTCTTTTTTTATGCTATAGAAAATGAAGAGTTCAGAGTTCATACTTGCAGAAGTATAAAACATCACGTCAGGAGACAAGGTAAAACAAAGAGCTTCTGGCTCACTGCTGCACACTGTGGGGATGGTGGCCTGGGGAGCTTCAACTGGCAGGCCAGATGTGCAATCACTGTGCCCCAGTCGGCCACAACCGGCCTGGGCTTCTACAGCTGGCTCGTGAGTGATTTTTTTCTTAATGCATGTGAATAATTCTCCCTGTCACTACAGAAACTCACATACAAGAAGAAAAAGAACACATTTTATAAATTTTAAATCATTCTCCCAACATCTGAAATGAGGGTGAGAAAAGTCTGTAGAGAAATGAGGTAACAGAATGAGCCTCTCTAGAAGGAACACAAAAATAAACATGACTTATCAAAAAATAAAAATGTCAGTTCCTTAGAACTTGCCCTCCACTGGCGTAAAATTTAGTTTTCTCAGCATCTCATCAATTAAATGAACGCACAATTTAGGCTAAATATAAGTAAATTTGTGACACTAATTTTGCTATTCCATGCAGTACAGGAAATGAAATAACATGAAGAACTACTTATTTAAAATAATGACTTAGTATAAAATCTGAACTCAAGCAACGAACCAAATTGGAATTCTGTTCCCAGGGGAGTGAAGCCTCGAAGTTGCCTCAGAGGCTCTGTCACTTCAATAGGGACAATCGGACACACCCATCAAAATAACAGACACCTCCAAAAAAGTTTTACTGTAATTACAAATCCCAGCTCTACTACCTGCAACTATAAAATATATTTTGAGCAGGTAATAATTAAAGCAGAGTTAACTGATATATGTAAAATAGTTACAGTAAAGTTAGCTAACATTTGCAATGACACTTTACATTTTAAAAAGTAAAACTACACACATATACATCAAACTTCAAAATCCTTTATCACTAAAAAAAAGGACCTGCAGCAAGAATCCTTACTTTCCAGCGTGAACATCCTATTAAGCTTAGATTCCCATTTAAGAGCAAATCCTATTGGTTTAAAAAAAATGATTTCAATCTGCAAATTCCTAATGACTTGGGTCTTTTCACATAATAAATATTTTGCTGCTGATTAAGTAGCTCACTAGAGCTTACTTTACAAAAAACTCTATTTAAACAACTCTAAAAGTTTTAGTTTAGAAAAACGTAGATTTACGATGTCAACCTTTCTGTTAAACATTTGATCCAGATAAGATATGTCAATATCTTATTTAATACCTTTTGTTTACAACTTAAAAAATTTTTTTACTCTCAAAAAGGAAGGCAGGAATTGGGGTAGAACAGACATGGAGAAACATGACAGCCCCTCTCTCTCTCAGGTTCGCCATTACCATTCGGTTTGTAGTGGTTTCAGGACGAGGCGATCGCACACCTTCTACTCAGAGATCAGATGACCTCAAACAACCTCACTCAGGCTGAGGCCTCATGTCTTTCGCTTAGAGCTAAAAATAAAAATACATGTGAATGAACAAATGATCATGGAATGAAATCTCTAACATGACACTAAAATATAAAACTATTAGAAGCCATTTTTTAATCACAGAAAAATGAAAATGCACACATTTCTACAGAGAGAATCACAGTCCTATTTTGAATGGAAGGGGCCCTTCTTAGAACCCTGTTAGATGCTAGGGAACTAGAATGACAATTTAATTCCAAGATAGTTCTATAAAGCTAAAGTACTATTCTACTCATTTCCTGAGATGGTAAGACGTTTATGTTTTATAAAATGAGTCAAATATAACAATATTGTTAATGAAACAAAAAAGCCCCTTAAAAAACACATATATATACACATATGTGTGGGTTGAGTGAGTGTGTGTGTTTAAATTTAAAAACAGGGCAAAAAAGGAAAGCAAAACACCAAACCATATACAGTGGTCTAGTCCTTAGGAATACAACTCCTGCCCTCTACAATGCTAGCTGGACATGAAAATTAGCCTGTTTCTCCAAAGAAAGGCATTCACTCTTTTAGCAAACACTGTTTCTCAGTGCTGGCAGTTACACTGAGCCTGAAGAAGGGTCCCAGACTTCAGGCCGCCTTGAGTCCTTGATGTCTATTTCCTAACTTGGGGTCTCAAGTCTGGGCTATGATGCTAAGGAGACAGACAGTATTTCCATAAGAGGTAGGAGGGCCATATATATTCAGTGACAAAAGAATGAGGCTATAGGATTTAAAACAAAATCCACGAGAAGCCTGAATCTTTATGCTGCCAGCGACCAAATCAGCATGTATCTGTCTTTTCAGTGTGAAGCTTTTATTTTCAAAATCCTACATTAATCCTGGAAATTAATTCTCTCTTTTTGGAAGAATGCTGGTAGTTTGGTAGAAAATGCAGACATAATGCCTTGGACTATTTTGAAAGGTTAAATCAGCCAAGTACCTCTAAAAATCACTTAATATGTAGAAGAGTACTTCATTCAATGGCAGCCATAATTGAAAATGCAGAAATTTTGCTGACAAAGCTAGATTTAAAGAACAGACCCTAACTACAGTGTAATATAGACACATATTTTATGAAATTGTTTATACCAGTAAGTTATACATAATTTGTGAATTATCAAGTGTAGTCTATATTAACATTATTGTTTTAATGTTTTGCATTTCTCTGCTGGTTCCATACAATGAAATCTTTGAATTTTGTGAAAATATGGTACATTAACAGAAAACATCAAAATATATGCACCTGATTCAATTTAAGCCCTACATTCATCTTAAAGTAAAAGCAGTAAACACAACTGAGTCGGTTTATCTTCCATGTTTCAGGGTCCAACTAAATTTAATATCTCAACAAATGTTACAAATCTAAATGGTTTGACTGAAGTTCATAGGTTTCAGACACATGCTTTAAAGTAATGTTGTGATTTATGCTTAAATATTTAGAATAAAGAAAAAAAGAACTGTTTTAGAATCCTATCTAGGTTTTAACAAATCCATATGCTTTGAAAATTCATTTCCCACTGATGTTCAGCAGGTGATTCTGGAAGTTGTACGCTCTGAAGCATTCAAATTTTAATCAGGGTCGGGGCAATGCTGGCCTTATTTGCAAGCGGTCCACAACATGTATGCCAGAGCACCCTACTTTTTTTCCAGTTTGTAGTAAATTTCAGAGAAAACATGTAAAAGATAACCCGTTCTCCACTTTAACCATTAACATTCACTCCCTGTGAACCCCACAAGCGTTCTGTACGCATGAAGGGAAGCCCCTCTGACCCACAGTTCTTCTCCACTTGCCTCTGCTGCCGCCCAAGAGCAGCTGAGACGCTTCGTTCTGCCCAGAACTCACACCTTCCCCTAAGTCTCACACCCCCATCAGGACCCTCAGCTAGACCTCTCCTTTTCTTTTGCTTCCATCATTTTCTATTTTGTCATACAAATCATAGTCTACAATGACAAACACTGCTCTTCCAGTCCCACTTCACCACTTCCACTTGGTCAGGGCTTTGCATGACAAAGTAATGAGTTTTTAATGCTCAGAAGACATGTTTTAGCTTACTGATTTTATGCTCAGTCTTAAGTTATAAAAGTGCACTTGTCGCTTCAAAAATGTTACACTTAGGTCTACCATTAACAGGATCAATGAATGGTACTGAAATACTTATAAACTGACAAATTAGACAGTCAAATTTCTATAAAGACAAATCCTACTTAAGAACATCCAATGTCAAATGCATTCTCATGAAAATCTGTTTCCTTAGTTTACAGTGAATCTTTTGAAAGACAGATTAAGCCTCATGACACATGCGGGGTGACCCTGCAATCCCAATTTAGAAATGTCCTTCCTTCTCCCAGTACTGGACAGATTCCAAGACCTCTCATCTCTTACCTTGAGCCAAAACCTACCAGCATTCTTTCTTTTCGTTTGTTTTTTTTTTTTTTTTTGAGACGAGTCTCACTTGGTCACCCTTGGTAGAGTACCATGGCATCTTCGCTCACAGCAACCTCCAATTCCTGGGCTTAAACGATTCTCCTGCCTCAGCCTCCCAAGCAGCAGGGACTACAGGCACCTGCCACATGCCTGGCTTTTTTTTTTTTTTAGAGATGGGGGTCTCACTCTTGCTCAGGCTGCTCTTGAACCTGTGAGCTCAGGCAATCCACCCACCTCAACTTCCCAAGTGCTGGGATTACAGGCCACTGTGCCCGGCTAGCTTTCTTAATTTACATGGAAATCCTGCAGCTTCACACATGCAGCTCTGCCAGCAGTCTAGATGGTACTTTAAACACATCTGACAGTCAGATAATCTCAAACTTAAGGATGCCACACAAGACAGAATGCCCCTCACGTGTTGAGAAAACGGTTAGCCATTTGGAAAACTTAAGATGAGAGCTCTAGCTTCATTCCCTAAACCAAAATCAATTCCAGATCTACCGCATTTGAAGTAAAAATGTGAAACCATAAAACTATTTGAGAAAAACGTGGGTAAAATTTTTAAAAATACATTTAAAGTACAGCAAAGACTTTAATTATGACATAAAATCTAGAAGCCCCCAAATAACATGGTTTTTAAAAAGTGGCCCCCCAAAACCCCAAACAAATAATAAACTGAAAAAACATTTGCAGCAAGTATTAATATGGATACAAATTGCTAAGAAAAAGATAAACAAGTCAATGAAAAATGGAAAAAATTACAGACCGCTCACCAAGAAAACACAGTGACTGACTGGTAAACACATGAAAATACATACCAAAAAAACCCCAAAATAAAAACAGAAAGAAAGAGAAAGAAAATACATACAAACCCGTTCCAAACTGAAGAAAGGCAAAGCACAGTGCGATGCTCATGACCACCAAGGGCGAGGGACCGAGGCGCTTGGCAAACCCCCGGAGAGGTAGAACCTGGCACTGAACTTGGAAGAACAATGGCATGATCCACCAAAACTGTGAATTCCGCACACCAACCTGCAAAGTACAACAGCGTGCACAGCAGACTTTCAGTCCTGACTCCTGTGAAAAAGGAGCGTGCCACAGGTGTGGGGTCACAGTTTGCCTCCTTCCATCTGGAGACACGGCCCACCCTGCCAACCACCGTGGTTACCAGAGCCTAATTCAGTGATCTCAGACTCTGAAGCCAGCTCCTTCAAAAGTACAATCTTACCATTTTATGTGATACCTAGTATTACAGAAAGAACACATAAAACTAGTCAGTCTTTCCAGTAAAATGTCACTAAAGAAAATCAGTCTCGTAGGCAGAAGTTAGAGCAAAATGCACTGCAAAATTATCTGGCCATTTCACTCTACAGCAGCGGGTCTCAACCTGTGGATCCTGACCCTTTGGGGATTGAACGACCCTTTCCCCTCTCACAGGGGTCGCCTAAGACCATCAGAAAACACCTATTTCCGATGGTCTTAGGAGCCGAGACACCGCTCCTCATGTGTATTAGAGGCTGTGGCATTAGGAAGGTTGAGAACCACTGCTCTAAGCTCTCACATTTGCCCCAGGTCAACCAACACTTCCCAGAGCTGGGATTCTTCCATTATCAGGCTAACCCCTTGGGCAGGACAACAGGGCACATGCCTAGACTTGGACACTCAAAGCCCTCCCCCAACCCCCCCAATCCCTGCCAAAGCAACCCCAAGATTCCAACAGTGGGGATGCATCATTTCTGACCATGAGCCAGGGTGTATATCCACTGGTACATACGAGATTCTGAAAGCTGCCCACCAGCATTATTTATCAAATACAAGCCACTATAATTCAGAGTGTGGGTTATCATCAGACCGACTCAATATCTACTGTTACTGAAGTCCTCACTAATAATGTTTGGTGATGGTGACTGTTATTTCCAAACCCTCTTTTAAGTCTTGCCTCCTCCTCTCCTAAGGGTAACAAGACCCTAGGATGCCTCTTCTCTATCACACAGCCCCTGGGGTGGGTGGGGAGTCTTATTCCATGCATTCCCTCATGCTCCTCCCCTTCAATGCCCCCCTCTTTTCTCCTACAAACAATTCCAAGCTTCCTGATCCCGAGACCAATCTCCTGCCTCAAACATACTGCAGGCTACAGCCAGCATCTTTCTTCCCCTTTTTCTTTACCTGCAACTGCCAAGAGTCAGCTGTGTTTGCTTATTCAGAAATGTTGACTGAAGAGTATGTGTCCCCAGGGTTTAAGTTGATGTGGCCCCTCCCTCAGAGAGCCACAGGCTCCACTGCATTAATAATCAGACACACCACTTTCGTGTTCCAAACTGTAGCTGTCACGGAGAAAAAATACCCAGGCTCTGAAAAAGAGTAGAGACCAGAGGGCTGAACGCCCTGGTGTCTCTCCCCTTTGCAGACCATGCGGGCCACGTGCGCAGCCTTGAGGTCTTACACAACAGCCTGATGGGTCTCCTAGAAGAAGTGACATTGAACCTGAGATCCAAATGCTGGGGAGGAAGTGGCCAGAAAAAGGATAAGAACAGAGCATTGCAGGGGGAGGGAAGTAACCACTCAAAAGTCCTCCAAGAGAAGGGAGCCTGGTGACCTGGAGTAACAGACCACAGGCACAAGAGCCACATCTGCTGGTCTGGAAAGGACAAGAAGGATTCGGATTCACCCTAAGTGCAACGGGGTCTGTGCTTATTCATTGCCCTAACCTGCCCTGTGCACTCTGGCTTCTATTTCCCCATTGGCTTACAAGCCAGTGGATCCCTTCTGATGTACAGAATCTCCTCGGTTTCATCACCTGAGTGTCCAACTTGAGAAAGGATTTGTCTTCAGCTGTTGCTGATTTGTGTATCCTCCACTTCTCAGTGTGAAGCTCACTATCTTGTATACGTGTATAATATGTGTTCAAAATCTACCCAGTAGACAAACACATCCTAGATTGATTCAAAGTTAATCAGAATAATGTAAGAATGTTTATACACAGTAGCTCACACTTGTAAAGCCAAGGTTGGGCAATGTAGGAAGACCCCTTTTCTACAAAAAATATGAAACATTAACCAGACATGGGGGCACAGACTTGCAGTCCCTCAGCCACTTGGGAGGCTGAGGCAGGAGAATCACTTGAGCCCAGGAGTTCAAGGTTGCAATGAGATATGAGTGGGCCTCTGTACTCCAGCTGGGTGACAGGGAGATCCCGTCTCTTTAAAAAATAAAAACAAGAATACAGCCATGTTTAGTATGATTTCCTATTATGATGCACATTTGAGACTGTCTTATTTGCACATAACGTGATGAAATATTTATGAATTCAAACAAGAAACCGCTTTCTGCCAATGCCGATCATAACTTGACTAGCCGTGTTCAGAACGCGCTGCTGTTCTTTGTTCTTCCACAGTAGCTGGGTTTGCACAGCAGTGCAGTTCTCCTGTGGTAACAACTTAGACCACTGTTTCAGACCAAAGTAAAGGATAATTACTTTGTTACAAAGAATGTAAGCCAATTCCATCCCTACACTAACTGCCAGTTACATCTTGCAAATTACCATCATATGCTTCTGTTTACACGTTAAGTTGTTCATTTGGAAACCTTGTAGCATGAACTAATCTTTCTGTTGCTAACTTTAGGGAATGCTAAGAGAGGGTGGCACCACCATTTATAGATTTTAGCAGGAAATTACCACACTTAAGTTCTATTAAATGAAAATAAGCACTGAATATTTTCACCTTACTCTGATAGGTGGGGCAAGATGTCACATTTGTTAGATTCCACATTTAAGGGCTCTGCCCACATTTCATTAGAACTCTCAGTACAGATTTAGAAGGAAACATAAGACTCACTTATTTTAGAAAGCAATACAACTTGTCTAATACAAGGTGCAGATATTTTAGTTCTTCGCAGATCTTTTTTTCTTTTTGACGTCCACAGAACGACCTGAGTTGAACCCAGAATTAGCCATTCACAACAGTTAAGCTTAAACATGAGATGTTTGTTACATAAAATAAAACTGCACTTTATTAGTCATGTCTATATCCTTCATATTACTTGTTTTTTATAACTAAGAGTAAGAATGCTATAGAATTTAAATGTTACTGGTTAAAAAAAATCCTTATCTGCTTCACCCTCTATATTATAATGCCTTGAAGATCAGATTTTGTACATTTGAAGTTTAATATGTACACTCACCAGAATGTTTTTGCCTTCATATCTAAGGGCTCTTGGTAGTAGATTAGGATGTTTTACAGGCCTGTGATGCCCCAATACAGCAAATAGAAAGATACTAAATTATCTAAAAAAGCTGAGCAGACTAAAAATTGAAACAGCCCATAAGTGGGTAAAACAGAAAATGCCGGGCAGTGTCTGTGGCTCAGTGGGTGGGGCACCGGCCCCATATACAGAAGGTGGTGGGTTCAAACCCAGCCCCAGCCAAACTGTAACAAAAAAGTAGCCGGACGTTGTGGTGGGCGCCTGTAGTCCCAGCTACTCGGGAGGCTGAGGCAAGAGAATCGCCTAAGCCCAGGAGTTGAAGGTTGCTGTGAGCTGTGACGCCACAGCACTCTACTGAAGGTGATAAAGTCAGACTCTGTCTCTAAAAAAAGAAAGACAATAAATGCCTGTGCTTGGACCACAGAATAGAATCGAAATGACTGTGCTTGGACCATAGAATAGAATCAAGCTGTCATGTATGTTCACAATAAATTCATGCTCCCATGAAGTATGTGCCAAGGTATTTTTAAAATATTAACTTTCCAATGTTGGATAACTGGCTTTTTGTGGTTCCAAACAACATGGGTAACCCTGTTGTGCTCAGAAGGCCATCCCTCAGTATTCCTGAGGGGTTGGCTCCAGGAACCCGGTCTCTCCACACCAAATTCTGGAGATGCTCGAGCCCCTTCTGTAAAATGGTCACTTGCATGTGACCTACACACATCCTCCTGCAGACTTCAAATCATCTCCAGATTATTTATAATACCAAAGAAATGTAATTGCCATGAAAAAGGAGTTATACTATTTTTTGTATCACTTTTTATTACTGCATTGCTGTGTTTTATTGTCTGTGAGTTTTTTTTTAAATATCTTCAATCTGTGTGACTGAATCCATGTTAGTCGAACCCATGGAGGGCCAGCTATAGTAAGAATACTGAGGCCCAGGAAAAAAATCTTGTATGTTCCTGGTCTCAATCACTACAAAAGGAAAGCTACCGAGAGACACTCACACACTTAAAACCTAAGATGCTCAGACACCATGGAATTACTTGTCTAAAAGGGAATTCTCCTTTCACTCCCTGCCCCATGAACAGCGGCCTAACTCCCCAGCAGAGAGCTGTGCTCTCGCGCCATCCTCACTGACCACGCGCCTCCCTTCTCTGGACGTGTCTATCAGACATGGAAGAGGTTAGGTGGCCACGATAAACCCACAAGTACCAACGGAACTTCGTCTTCTAAACTGAATGGCAATAGCAGACGTAAATAAAAGTCAATAAAATAGTGGGATGAAGCACCCCGTACCCTCACCCACTGCCGCAAGTGGAGTGTTCTGCTGTGGGGTCTGACCCACCGATACCCCCACCCACCCCAGCCTGAAGATGACTACGATTTACCTGCCCTCAAGTAAAACTTCCAACTAAGCGTTTTTTCCAAACTACCTCCCCACTCGCCATCACCTGGCAGCCCCCCATTCTATTATTGTCTGTGTCTGTAAATTTGACTCCTCCAGGGACCTCATGTAACTTATTAATATTTTCCTGATAGCTTCAGCCAAGTAATCTTTATTAGAAAACAAAAGCCAAAGCAGCATCAGTATTAGTTCACTAAGCAGCTTCACAGTATTTCACGGTTGGGCCTTGCCTCTTCCTACACCACACACATCTGGGGCACGTCCTTACTTGAAACCTGAATTTAAACATTTTTGTCTTATCCATAACATAAAATAAGGTAACTCATTATGAGACACTGAGAATGATTTAAATCTGATGTTTCAGTTAAAGTTCATAATGAATACCGTACAGGTATTTCATTTTCATTTTTAAATTATTTAGCTTCTCACTATCATCTTGAAATTCCAAGAGTGAAAGAGACATCAACTTAACAAACTACTTACTTTGACCTCAAAAGAATGTACTCTCAACTTCTGAAATCAAGAAACCAAATAATCACTACTATTATTTCCACTGAGTCCCTACAACATCCACTATTCATAAGACTGGGAGACAAATCCATTTTCCAAAGGGAAAACTAAGCTAAAAAAATTAAGATATTTAAGTTACTACAGTAAGACAAAATTTCTAACATCGACTCGAAGACACTTTCCTTACATAAATCAGCACAAAATCTACAACAGAAAGGCACTTTTACAAGTAAAACACATTTACTTCCGCCTCCTCTCTCTGGAAACAATAAAGAAATAGTCAACATCTTCAGAGAAAGAAAAATGGGCTTCTTAAACGAGTAACAGCATTCCACGTCCACCTCTCAAAGGAAGCTGAACGCCTTGGAGAGCTGAGAAAACATAAAAAGGAGACTCTGTTTGCATCCCAGCTCCTTCTAAGTCTCGATTATTTTGCTTTTAGAGTGAATGGCGAAAAGCCTGAATCTTCTAGTGAGAAAGGATCCAAGGTCACCTAGTCCAAACTTTCCACAAAGCTAGAATCCCAAGTTAATCGAATGTTTATTCAACTTTCGCCTAATACTTCCAAGGACAGAAAGACTGCTTCCTTGGAGAACAGTCATTCCCATTTCAGAGCATCTCTATCAGAAATCACTCTGGTACCATATAATTTGAAAAAACCAAGGACGTCACAATACATGAATTATTTCAAGCAAACGCCAACTCATTTATTTCTATTGTTTAGTAAGAAGTTCCAAGGCCAGACATCACCAAGGTTTGTTGTTTCAGTGGTTCACAAGATCATCACGGGCCCGGGTGTTTGCTCTGCTCTGCCACTGGCTCCCGGGCTTAGCAACTCTCATGGTTTCAAAGTGGTCCTCATCAGTCCAGGCTTCACCACAGACATGATGAAGTCTTCCCTTCTCAATCTTTTTATGTTATCTTTGAATCTTTTTACCTGTGTCCAAAGACTGCTAGTACATGTCTTCCTGGCCAGAGCTACATCTCACCCGTTGCTGGCAAGGAAAATGGGTCCATCCTGATGGCTGAGATCATGGTTTGCCACCGCCCCCCCGCCCCAAATCTGGGGTCTGCCTCTCTTATAGGACAAAGCAGTGCAGAGAGGGTAGATCACAAAATCCAGGACCCACCAGGAGGAAGGAAGGAGAAAAAGGCAGGAGGTTGTACAGGTGACCGAATTTGCTGTGCGTATATGGAGTAGAAATCTAGCTAGCAATAATTTCTGCCTACTGGCTCTAATTCTGATGTCTACAGCTTGTAAGAGAAACCCTAGGCTGCACTACAGATTCTATACAGGCAAAGATACGTTCCCTTCCTCGACCCTCAACTCCTCTCTAGGTTAGACATTCCCATTTCTGTCTAGGGTTCTATAGCTATGACTTCACATGTACATGTCAGACGTTCCCATTTCTGTCTAGGGTTCTATAGCTGTGACTTCACCTCTACATGACAGATGTTCCCACTTCTGTCTAGGGTTCTATAGCTATGACTTCACCTCCTCATGACAGACGTTCCCATTTCTGTCTAGGGTTCTATGGCTATGACTTCACCTCTACACGACAGACGTTCCCATTTCTGTCTAGGGTTCTATGGCTATGACTTCACCTCTACATGCCAGACGTTCCCATTTCTGTCTAGGGTTCTATGGCTATGACTTCACGTGTACATGACAGACGTTCCCATTTCTGTCTAGGGGTTCTATGGCTATGACTTCACATGTACATGACAGACATTCCCATTTCTGTCTAGGGTTCTATAGCTGTGACTTCACATGTACATGACAGATGTTCCCATTTCTGTCTAGGGTTCTATAACTATGACTTCACCTCTACATGACAGACATTCCCATTTCTGTCTAGGGTTCTATGTCTGTGACTTCACCTCCTCATGACAGATGTTCCCATTTCTGTCTAGAGTTCTATGGCTGTGACTTCACCTCTACATGACAGACGTTCCCATTTCTGTCTAGGGTTCTATAGCTATGACTTCACCTCTACATGACAGACGTCCCCATTTCTGTCTACGGTTCTATAGCTATGACTTCACATGTACATGACAGACGTTCCCATTTCTGTCTAGGGTTCTATGGCTATGACTTCAAATGTACATGACAGACGTTCCCATTTCTGTCTAGGGTTCTATGGCTATGACTTCACCTCTACATGAC
Source organism: Arctocebus calabarensis (assembly GCA_963573935.1). Lineage (NCBI taxonomy): Eukaryota > Metazoa > Chordata > Mammalia > Primates > Lorisidae > Arctocebus > Arctocebus calabarensis. The sequence goes on along the minus strand of CAUYON010140143.1, from coordinate 29,895 downwards.
AGACGTTCCCATTTCTGTCTAGGGTTCTATGGCTGTGACTTCACCTCTACATGCTCTAACATCCTGATCACTCTTCAGTTTGCCAAAGCCCCAAATGTCCAGGACCCTCTTGCCAAGTACAACAGAACTAAGTGCCTCCTGTGTTCTCAACACCACACCACTGTCTGCACAACCTCAGCAGTTTTGCTGCTTCTCGGGTACTAATCTTCTAGGAACCCACAATACACCTGCTGGAAACTATAAATGTCTTTCTTACAAGTATTGGATAGGTCTAATCTTCTATAATCTCTGCTCTGGCATTGTTTAAAATAAGGTGCAAAATTCTCCAGTTAGTTACGCTATATTTCATCTTATTTTTGGACTGTATCTTTCCATCCTAATCAGGTCTTGAATTTTCTTTTAGTTCTAAAAACAAATGTATTTGCCCTTTGCCTAGTTTTCAATTATAGAAATTTAAACTTACAAAAAGCTCCCTCGTGTTTACTCATCAGCTTTATAGGGCAGGGCCTCTCCACATCTTATGTCTCACAGGAGCCTGCTAGTATTGTAACTTGCTGAATTTCCAAGATCCGGAAACTACTCCTCACAGGGTCAGCAAAATAATCTATTAATAAACACAGCCATCTCCGAACACTCACTGCCAATGGACTAAACCACTGGCCTAGAACCAGAATGCCAGTTCAGTAATGTGCAGTGAAGTGGAAAGTGTAACTGTCCAGGGGACCGGGAGACGTAGCATCCCAGGGCCAATGTATCTCTGGCCCTCGCCCCCCACCAAACAAACCACCTTGAAAACTGTTATATCAGTGCTTCTCAACCTTCCTAATGCCGCGAGCCTTTAACACAGTTCCTCATGTTGTGGTGACCCCCAACCATAAAATTATTTTCATTGCTACTTCATAACTGTAGTTTTGCTCCTGTTATGAATTGTAATGTAAAAATCTGGTATTAGGTGACCCCTGAGAACGACTGTGGTATCAAAGGAACCCGACAACTGCGTCACTCACACAGTCCTTCCGTGCAGACATGCCACACAGGTGCCAAAGTCTCATGTGTTTTCCAGTGAGCACAGAAATCAAAGCTATCAGTCACCTAACACATGAAGTCCGACGGTGAAGTTTGTGGACTCACCCTAGAAAAAGTGCTATACCCCTCACTGCCGAGTATCACTGCGGTCGCTTCTGAAGCACTCCCCTTTGGCAGCTATGCACCAACATTAGTGCCTGCTCCATCATTCAAAGCCATGTAGGAACTCCTCTCGTGGAATGAGCACCAGCAGTGTCACTGTGCAAAGTTCGGACAAGTTTGCTTACACTGGCATCGCTGTACACAAACCTGGGTAAGTTTCCTTAATCTTGGCACTACTGTTCCATGTTTCTGTGTGCATACGAGGACAGCGCTGATGGTCAGAAAGGAGTGACCACTCCAAAATTGCTCTGAAGGGGCCCAGGCACTGGCCTCCGAGCACAGCTTCCCAGGGGAGTGCTCTGAAGGTGACCACGGTGCTGTCCAGCCACGAGGATGCAGCACTGTTTCTAGGATGAATTCACAAACTCAGTTACAGTCAGACCCCGTGTTTAACAACGTCAGAGTAAAGCAGGCTGGTCTACCGTTCTCTGCACCAGGTCGTACTCTAATCCAGCAGAGTGCTCGACAGGGCCGTCTGGCTGCCACTCAGATGCCATCTGTCATCATTAAAAATCACTTCCAGTACGTCACTAGCCAGCTCCTTCCTGACAGTCCCACTTCTGAGATGGCTCACGATCCACCAGGCTGTGGTCAGGATTAGCTGGCCTGGAGATAGCGCTTGTCTCACTGGCTCACACTGGTCGAGTTTGAGGCCAAGCTCTATCACTCTTTCTTAACATATGATCTAAAACAATTTCCTTATCTTTTCTGAACTTGAGTATTAATTCCACTATTGCTCCTATTAACAAATTACAACAAACTTATTATAGCTTAACAGACATTATTAAATACTTCATAGTCCTGGGGGTCAGAAAGTCCTAACTGAGTTTCATGGGACTGTAGGAAGGAGTCAGAAGGGATGTGTTCCCTCTGGAGGTGCTGGAGGAGAATCCGTTCTTTGGCCTTTTGCAAGGGACCTGACCATAATCACAGGCCCCTTCCATCTTCAAAGCCAGCAGGGGAACATCTTCAAATCTCTAACTCTGACTGTCCTACCTCCCTCCTTCACTTGGAAGGTTCCTTGTCATTACAACAGGCACACCCACCCAGACAATCCAGGAAAATCCTTAACTCACTCCCAGCTGTAAAGACCCTCTGCAACGTGAGGCAACACATTTATAGGTCTGGGGATTAGGAGGTGGACGCTGTTGGAGGAACAGTCTGTCTCAACACAGGCTATGGGTTATAGTTTAACACTGGTTTATGATCACAGTTTAAATTTGATCAAGTAATTCAATTTCATTTTAAGACTTCAATACCGTTAACTAAAGAGGACATGATTATTTCTAACATAGTTCATACTAAAAATATAAGTTAAGCAATCAAAGTCTTTAAGGCCATACCAATTAGTATGGAAAAAAATCAAATATGAAATGAATTCAAATGAAGTTAACATGTAAAAGAAAATCTAAATGTTTCACTGAGCTTGTCCTACTCTAGTCAGGAAATGTGCGAAGCATACCTTTCCCGCTTCCTGGCTCCACCCAGGTCAAGGCCGCTCAGCCCTCTGCCGGCTTCTCCTCATCTCCCTCCCTCACCTCCAGAGTCGCAGGCCTTGCTGTCTACACTTGCTCCTCTGGGACAGTCATTCAATCTCAGGACTGTAACTACCATCTGTGCTGACAACTCCAAATTTTATACCTCCAGTCTGGATCCGGTCCCTTAACTCCAGTCTCCCGTATCACAACTGCCCACTCGATAGCTCACCTTAGATTAGATGTCAAACAGGCATCTCTGCATATGCAAAGCCAAATCCCTGATCCTCCCTCCAAACCTGTTCCTTAGACGGCCTCTCTCAGCTCTTTAAAGGGTAACTCCATCCCACGGAAACCTTAGCAGTGTCTGTTCCGACTGTCTTCCCCGCACATCCGTCATATCCACCAGTTGACCCAACAGCTCAGTCCTCAACATACACAGTATCCAGAATCTGACCGCTTCTGCCATGTCCACTGTGCCCATCTCGAAGCATGTTCCTGTCATATCCTGCCAGGTCACTGTGAATCGACGGATCTCTTCTACTTTTGTCCTCCTGGTTTAATACGGCAGCTCAAAGCCCTTTTTTGTAATTAAGAGTCATGTTTTGCTCTATTTTCTCTTTTAAACTGAAGCAAAGTTTATATATAATAAAAGAGATCCTAAGTTTTAATTCAATTCATTATATACACCCATGCAATCAAGACCCCAGTGAAAATGTGTACTTCTAAATGAAGCTGTTATAATTATTCCTGTACGTGTTTTCAGGGACATTTGATTTCACTGGGTGAATATCCAGGAGCAGAACTGCTGTGTGACAGGGTAGGTATGTTCAAAGTAGCCAGAGGTGGCCGCAGCCCAGACGTCTATCAGTGGACGCCTGAGAGAACAAATCGGTACATCTCGCAATGAACGGAGCATTATTCAGACAAGAAAAGGAAGGAAATGAGAATACATGCCACGCGGGAGGCAAACCTTGGAAATGCTACGCTGGGCGAAAGAAGCCAGACACAAAAAGTCACGTTTCATATGAAATATTCACAACTGTAAATCCACAGACGCAGAGTGCAAACTGGGGGTCGCCGAGGGCTGGGGGGCAGGGAAATGGGGAACCACTGCTTAAAGGGTGTGGGGTTTTCTTCCAGGGTGAGGAAAATGTTTTTGAACTAGATAGGAAAGTTCCTCAACATTGTTACTATATCCCATGCCAACCAACTGTTTCAAATGCTTAATTTTGTTATGTGAATTTCACCTCAAAAGATCATTTCTGTGGGGAAATAACCCTGCTGTAAAAAGCTAAAAGATTTATCATTGAAGTCTCTATGCTGTGGAAGCCAGGTCGTTAGTAATTTTTTACTGTTTCACTGACAGTACTTTTTAAAAAAATCTTATCGCCCCAGACTCCTTGAGGGGTCCACCTGGGCTTTAAATGTTTTCGAACTGTACATCAGGTGGCTGCTTTCCCCTTCCGCGGGGGGACCACCAGAGACCCAAATGCTAAGAGTTAACAACTCCAGAGAATATTCAGGGAACATGAACAATCTTAAAATACCATACACTAGTAAGACAACATTTATTAAAAGAATATACACATTTAGAGGTAATGCTCTGTCAGTTATAATACCCGGATTTTTTTTTTTTTTGAGACAGAGTGCTGTGGCATCACAGCTCACAGCAACCTCCAATTCCTGGGCTCAAGCGAGTCTCCTATCTCTGCCTCCCAAGTAGCTGGGACTACAGGCGTCTGCCACAACGCCCGGCCATTTTTTGGTTGCAGCCCTCATTGCTGTTTGGCGGGCCTGGGCTGGATTTGAACCTGCCAGCTCAGGTGTACGTGGCTGGCGCCTTAGCCCTTTGAACCACAGGCGCCGAGCCGATTCTACCCGAATTTTAATTCACACCAAATCTGCAATGATGAGATTTTGCATATACATCTAATGTTTTAGATAAAGGTGGGAAGAGGAACAGTAAAACAGGAGACAGCATGCAAGTCTTTCATGCAAGTCATGTTTTCACAGGATGCTCCTTCCCATGTGTGTGAAAACAACTTGATCTTTATTTTTATTTTTTGGTGGGTCTTACGATACATCCACCCACACTCCCTGGATTCAGCAGGATCAGGGCAAGAACCAGCGCTGGGACGTCACACACACAGTGCCGCGGTGCTGACACAGGCGACAGGGGCTCTGCTAAAAGTCTGCACCCACATGCTGTGGGCTCTTCGGACTTCAGGCTAAGAGGCTAAGGGGCTGCCCACCGTGGCTGAGACTTGGCCCTTTCTCCTTCATGTGTTTTTTATTAAATCTCTCGCTGGCTACTTTGTAACTGTCCCCACCTAATCCTGACTACAAAGGGCCACTGAGCGGTGAGTCTAAGCTGACTCTGCTCTGGGCACGTGGCTACACGTGGGTGGTTGAAAGCTTTGCAGGAAGCGCCGCACCTCCTTCAGATGAAGGCCCAGCTGGGGGCGGTCCAGCGGGCTCCGGGATGGCCAGACCACTGAGAAGGCACACGGAGGCCACACACAGCCACACCTACCTGACTCGACGGAACTTCAGAACCACAGTGCTTTAAGCATATTGCCCTTACCAAAGCTGACCTTGGGGGCAACGAATGTGCTCCCAGACCGCAGATTTGATAGTCAAACTACCTGAATTCCGGGAAGCAGTGATGTCACGACATTGCACACATGGTGAGGACATCTTATTAAAGACCCAGTCACAAGACTGAGTACCCTGTTTAGAGATTCTGTCTCTCAGGGACTTCTTTTCTCGCTGTGGTAATCCTTGTTTATAGGATTATAAATCTATAACTATCATCTCAATGAAGAAAACACTCGCAGCCCTTACACGCGGTAGAAATCAGCTCCTTGAGTTTTCCTTTTAAATGGGTGATGTTAAGGGGGAAACTCCTTCGAAACATCCCTAAATCTCCTAATGGCATTTTTACAACTCCTCTCTGAGTGCCTTAAGGCACACGGTGCGTGTGGCTTTCATCCTGCCGTGGGCGCTGCTTCCCTCCCGAGGTAGCCGACGCTCCAGCCCAGAGACCAGTGCGTGGTGGCGCTCCCAGAGGACGGCAGCGCTGGATCTCACCGTGCCTTCTCGCTGTTGAAACGTGAGTAGATGCACAGATTGTGTTCCAGCTGTCTACAGCATTCAGTGCCGTGGGAGCCAGGCAGGTCTGCACCCCAGAGGCAACGGGCCACACCCCGCAGCTGGGAGTGCAGGGGCTACCCCTCTGGACAAGTTGGCTCAGGATGAGTCAGAACACACCCTCCTCCTCAAGTGATGCATAACACCACGTGCTTCTCCCCCCAAAGCCACATTTTCTCTACATTCTATGCTCTAATATAGATCTCAAATTTCAGATGGGGCCCAAGAATCTGCATGTCTAACAAGCTGTGCCAGGCCCACATGCTGAAGCCCTAATCTAACAAAACCACGTAAGCAATGATCTTGGAGGCACAAGATGTCCTCTCAAACCAGAGCCAACACACCACAGCCACAGGCGGCAGCTGAGATGCTGGCTCGGCAGCACTAGTTTACCATCAGTGCCAGTTTCCTCTCAACCAAACCTAAATAAACCTCTGACTCGAAACTTCCTGTCACCCTGGTCGTGGCCTAACCTTCGACTTTTTACTTTTTTCCATACAGGTTTTGTCCCCTCCCTTTCTTGGAAGACTATTTTTATTAGTTACACTGCTCCTATAATATTTCCTATGCTGTGCAAAGGAAAAAAAATCTTCCAATGGAAATGTCAGAGATAAATGCCCTCAGAATAAAGAGTCACTAAAACATGCAAGTGAAAGAGTTAAAAAGTAAATTTACAAGTTCGAGATCAAAACTCTCCATGAGAAAATTGAGGGAAAGAAATTCATTTGTCATCTGATGTTAGAGTGAGGAAAGAAACGTGAGCTGCACACCCCTGAGCGTGACAGGCACACGAGGGAGAGGGTGCAAATGGGCGCCAGGCACTGACATTTAAATGCACATAACGTAGGACAAGTTTTATTGCTTTTACGCCTCAGACCTAAAGCGTTATCATGGATATGTTTGTAACCAGTTTGACTCTCAATTGGATAGATCTATAAATATTTCATACAGGGCATCTCTTTGTGAGAAGCGAGATGGAGGCGGACTGGAGTGACAGGTCCAGCACGGAGCAGTGACTTCAGTCACAGAATTTGTGGGCCAAGTGTGTAAACAGAACCGCTTCCTCCCTGTGAACATGCAAGGCCCTTCGGAGTGGACCCTGGACCTCAGAGAGAATGGGGTTTCTCCAGAGAACACCCCCTCCAGGGAAACTGAAAAAGGAATAAATGCTCCTACAGCGTCAGCTAAGACTCAGCCAACAACCGTGTGCCTCAGACCAGCCTCTACTGAGGAAAGAGCGCGAACACAGGAAAGCAGCTGAAGGGCCCTGTCCCCAGCCCTCGGGCCCCAGGCGCCTGATTCCTGTTAGGACCAATGCTACTTCCCTAGAAAATGTCAGGTCTTATAACCCATCCTGCACCCAAAGATGGGTCTTATAACCCATCTCTGACCTTTCTGACCTAATCTTCGGTCAAACAGTCTCATCCTTGAACTGTCTGTACTTCCCTGAAGCATCTTTCAGGCCCACAGCCGTGCACACAGGCTACTGCTGGATATGAACGTCTTCATCCCCAAGCACCCTTGCCTCCCAGCCCATATGCAGAACTCATACACTCAAATTCATACATTCAAAACACCCCTCCCTACGACGCCGTCCCTGTCCACTACCTGCCCCTGCACCCTCTCCTCGTGTCCCCAAGCTCCTCTCTCACACCCCTTTCACACCATGGATCACAACGTGTGCTGTTTATCCACCTGGAATGCACCCTATCCCAATTTCTGAAGGCCGTGGAGGACAAGGATTTCTGTCTTATGTTATTTTTGGCCAACATTAGCAAAAATTAAAATAGCTGAAACTAATAAACATAAGCAAAGATGCAGAGAAATGGGGCAGCCTCATAAGGCTGCTAGACGACTTGGCAGGGACGGGAGCAGGTGCAGAAACCGTGCACTCTCGGCTCCGTGGGACTCGCCTTGGCCTCCCAGGCACACTGGTGAGAAGTCAGTGAGTGTCGTACACTGCACAGCACAATACTTTCATTTGTTAGACGTTCATGAAATTCAAATAGGAAACTTACACCTGGAATATTTTTATATTTCTTTGAGAAAAGACTGCACGGTCCTTTTTACTGTGAGTGGAAATGTAAACTGGTACAACTGTTTAGAAAGATCATTTGAACACACACACTCACTCTGCCCCAAAAGAAATTAGCCTCAGGAAATAATCATGGATGTACGCAGCACAATAATCACAAACATGTCTGCCATGGTGTTATTTAGGCAGCAAGAATTAGAAAAGGCCTAAATGACTAATAATAGATCTGCTAATTAAACTATAGTAAGACCACAATAAAATGCTATGCAACCATAAAAAATTATGTTGTAGAATGAGATTTAATGATACAGAAGGATATTGTCATTATACTGTTAAAGTGAAGAAGCTAGCTACAAACTTTGATAGTTTAAAGAATAAGAATCCAGGCCAGGGGCAGTGGCTCATGCCAATAATACAGTACTTTGGGAGACCAAGGTGAGAGGGTTGCTTGACATCAAGCCCATCTGGGCACGGAACATCAATAGCTACACACACACTGAAAACCAGACATTACACGCCAAAGACCCTTGAGGTCAGGAACCACCTTATTTGAGGAACAAAACCCTGGTCAAGCATCAGATATATTAAAAAAAAAAAAAAGTAATTACACTTTACAAGCAAGTTTCTACCTGGCAACAATTTCCTTCAACACGGCATATGGTGGGCGCCCGAGTTGCCGCTGCATCTGCTAGGCCCCGTGTCCTCTGTGCAGGACTGGCCTCAGACGGTTTACCCACATGAGTTTTCCCTACTGTATCTGGACTCAGATTCTTACTAAATAATTAAGCAGGGGCAAAACTGTCTCAATTTTTATACCCCCTCCCGGGTCTTCCCCTGCACTTGGTAACAAAGGAGGCAGCCAGTTTAAAAAAAAATCAAAACCAAAATATTCTTATAAGGGGCGGCGCCTGTGGCTCAGTGGGTGGCCAACCCCATATACTGAGGGTGGCAGGTTCAAACCTAGTCCCGGCCAAACTGCAACAAAAAAAAATAGCCAATGTTGTGGCAGGCGCCTGTAGTCCCAGCTGCTTGGGAGGCGGAGGCAAGAGAATCGCCTAAGCCCAGGAGCTGGAGGTTGCAGTGAGCTGTGACACCACCACACACTACGCAGGCGATAAAGTGAGACTCTGTCTCTGAAAGAAAAGAAAATTTCGTACAACCAGCAGATCTTTACTGTTGATGGAAAAAGGAGATTACAACTGGTACAGCAGAAAGGGCAATCAAACTCCCAGTTCTCTGAATTTCCACAAAATGACTAATTGTATTTTAAGTAGTCTATATTCTCTAAATGGGCAAAACAATAGAAATACCTGCAATTTATGTTCCAAAGTCAGAATTTCCCTACCTGAAGTATCTGTACCACTTCATTACCCAATAATAAAAACTGACCTCAAGATGAAATTTTCAGTAATATTCATAATCACTAATACATAGTTGCCACATTTTAGATAATTTTCAGTTACTTGTTAGTGATTAATAAAAGCAATTAGTTTTCTAACCCACTCTATGGTAATTTCACAATAAAACCATTAACCTTTCATTTTAAATGCAAATTACAAAGCTTTAACAAGCAATTTTACTCTCTCGGCCTTCATGACAAGGCTGTTGCTTTATAAAAGATTCTTTTCTTCTGTAAAGATAAAATTCTTCACTTTTCTGTACAGAAAATTATAATTTTCTCTAAGTAAAATGTAAAACAGAACAGATTAAAAACTCAGACACCATTTCCAGCGCAACACAACGACGCACAGAACAAGCCCGGGGACCAGGGACTGGGAGTGCGACTTCCCGGCCCCTCAGCCCTCCTGAGAACCCCAGCCACATGCTGGGAAGGCTTCCTCGTCCTGAAAAGGACCAACAGCAGAACCCAACTACGCTCCTAGAAGGCAACGAGCCACCTGTGGCAGGATGGGCAGCCGAGAGAGCCCGAGAAGAGGCAGCCTGGGTGGCAGGACGGTTCTGCCTGGGAGACGGTTACCTGGGTGTCATCTTCACTTTGTGAAATTTTGCCAAGATGGACATACAAGATTTTCCCACTTTTCAGTTTATGTGCTATACCTCAATAAAAAGTAAACACAGAAACATGGCGTTCTGAAGGCTGGGCACAAGGGCTCATGCTTGTAACCCCAGCACTTTGGGAAGATAAGGCAGGAGGACCGCTTGAAACCTCTCAAACCAGGAGTTTGAGAACAGCCTGAGCAGCAGAGTATGACTTTGTCTTTATAAAACACTTTCAACATTAGCCAGGCATGGTAGCGTGGCAACGGTCCCAGCTGCTCTGGAGGCTGATGCAGGAGGATGGCCTGGCCCCCGGCACCGGAGGGGTGTGACTGCACTCAGCCCGGGCACAAGAAGAACCTGTCTCCAACACATGCAGTTCTGGATGTGAATTTAAAGTATCAATATGAACGCCAAGACATTTTTTTTTTTTTTTTGTAGAGACAGAGTCTCACTTTATCACCCTTGGTAGAGTGCCGTGGCGTTTTATTTTTATACACAGATACTCTAGCTCTTAGCAGTATGGGGAAGGCCCAGAAACAGTGGTTAACCCAGTAATGATGAATATCTAGAGACCCTGAAATGCCATTTCTGATTAAATAAAATCAGAGCTGCTCCTTGAATAAATGGCTGGTTCTATGACTGAACAAGAAATGTAACAATAAACCTGAAACATCTTGACATACTAGACAGCAAGAAGGCTCTCAAAGACTTACAAGTCAGATCAAAAGTGCTCAGGAGTCCAATACGGAGGCTCCTCTTGGCCAAGGAAGGCACAGGCTGAGCTTCAGTAAGGATGAGACCACAGTGGACCATGACCCACCAGCTGTGCTGAAATCCTTGATGTCACAATGATATTTTAAAAAGAAATTAAATGAACTGGCCACTATCTGAGGGTCACAGGCAATCAATTCCTTATCTTGAAAATTGTGTCAACAAAAAGAAAGAATCAAATATTTATCCTGACTTCCCTAAATAAACGCAATAGGAGATGAGGAAAAGCATCTTTGTATACAATTATTCTAGTTAGTAAATAAAAATACAATGACAGAATTCAAGTATCAGCATTTTACAAGCCTGAATGAATTAATAAATCCGGGCATTGATCATCAACCGCTACACACACAAAAAGAATGAAAACCAGACATTACACGCCTTTTGACAAAAAACAAACACTACAACATATAATTTTGCCAAAAAGATTAAACCCAAATCTGATTGAACTATTGAATTCAGCTGCCAATTTGCAGAAATATTCACTTAAGAGGAGAGAGGAACATGTTGAATTACACCGGCGGGGTGCAGACTGGAAAACACGGGGTTAAATGGCTGGCTGATTCCCACAGACAGAAACTTACAAGACAGGAGTCCAGAGACATGGCAGAACTAAACCACAGTGCACAGAAATGTAGCTAGGGTGAAGAAACCGTTCAGAAATTACAAAGTAACTATCAGGAAACAGAACAGTGGCCTCTCGGGGGAGGACGGGACTCATGTCAGAGTCTCTAATGTCCTGATATGGTTCTGGGTGGTGTGGCCGTAAGGGCATTCGTTTTATAAAACTTTGCTAAACTATTCTATTAGTCTACTAGGGCTACCATAACAAAATACCACAGACTGGGTGACTGAAACCACAGACATGAATTTTCCCCGAGTTCTGAAGACTCCAAGTTCAAGACCTTGGTGGTAAGGCTGGTTCTCCTGAGTCTCTCTCCTTGGCTCACAGACATCCCCGAACTCAGGGCCTTTTCTCTTTGCATCTCTGCGGTCTCTTCCTCTTCTTACAGAAACACTGTGAAACCGGGTTAGGACCCCACCCTGTGACCTCATTTAAGCTTAATCACCTCTTCAAAAGTCCTATTTCCAAATAAAGAACGTTGAAGGATAGGGCAGCACATACGAATGGGGGTTCAGGGAACAATCCAATCCTTAACCGCTATATATATATATTTTTTAGACAGTCTCACTAAGTCACCCTCAGTAGAGTGCCATTGCGTCATAGCTCATAGCAACCTCTAACTTTCTTGGACTTAAGCGATTCTCTTGCCTCAACCTCCCAAGTAGCTACAGACGCCCACCACAATGCCTGGCTATTTTTTGGTTGTAGTTGTCATTGTTGTTTGGCAGGCCCTCGGCTGAGTTCGAACCTGCCAGCTCTGGTATATGTGGCTGGTGCCCTAGCTGTTGAGCTACATACAGGCACACAGCCAGCTGTACATTTTTAATGCAGTTTCATTATTCCATAAAAAAGGATGTGTGTGAATCTGTGTATACGTAAAGTAGACTTTACAGGCATTCTCTGCTCCTTCCTAAAACTTCAACTACAACAAAGGAACAAGAGGGTGCAAACCCAGAAGGAAAGTTAACAGGAGAAACTACATTAGCAGATGAGAGAGGGCTACATGTGAGAAGAAAGTGAAAAAAAAAAGTGAAAGCAGATTCAAAACTCAAAACAGTAGAAGTTCAGGAAACCAAGTTCAGGGGCAGAATGGGTCTAAGAAGAGGACAGGCAATGAGTGTGACTGAAGATCGACTGGCTTCCCCAGCAATTGCAGACGGGTAACTGTCTCCTTCAGGCGGACATCCCACTACCTGCTGTCCAGACACGGACTCAGGTACCTGGTGAGGTCAAGGTAAAGGAGCCAAGTCCCTTCCATCTTTCTTCAGTACCTTGCCTGAGACCTTCAAACACTGCCTTCCATGTTGACTTCACAAGAGAATTAAATGCCCTGATCTCCAGCGTCCTACCTTGTTGAGACACTAAAACAAAGACAGCTAAGTTTGGTACCCCAAACAGAAAAAGACAGAAGAATCAAGAAAAAAAGTATAGGCTGAATATCCCTACCCTGAAAATCTGTAATCCAAAGTGCTCCAAAATCTAAAACTTTCGGAGCATCAACGTGATCATATTCGGGATCACAGATACTCAACTAGTAAGTACAATACAAGTACTCAAGAATTCCAAAACAGCTGAAATCCAAAACGCTTCTGGGTCCCAGGCATTTTAAGATAGCAAATATTCAATCCCTATCAGAAAAGTCTTCCAAAACTAATTTTTTTTTTCTGAAAAGGTCAAGAACCAAAAGAATGTAGAAATCAACAGATCTACATCAAGGAACTATTACAAAATTTGTAGATTTCTACAAATTTATTAATTTCTACTTTTAATTGTTCAAAGTAAGTTTACAGAAATAGAATTTTTTATATTGACATATCCCTCAATGTTACCAAATCACTTACTAGTTTTTTTTTTAATGGTGGAGTCTATGGAAATTTCTATGTAGAGCATGTCATTAACAATAGTACAAAAATATAGGAAATACAAATAGGTAAGTCTGGCAAAAGATAAACAGGAACTGTACATTGAGAATCACTAAATACAGCTCAGAGAAATTGAGAAGACCTAAATGAATGGAGAGGTCTAGGGTGGGGCTTCGGCTCGCATGGCACCCACAGATCTGAAGACTGAGCTCAGCCCTAGGCGATCAGCCCATCAAGCCTACGGATAAAGCACTAATAAAAACTCTGGGCACTGAAGCTCAGGAGAGCGTCCTTGGTTTGCGACGCTCCATGTGCATTCTCCCGCCAATCCTGGGAAGACAGTGTTGTCCAGACCACACAGGAGAGAAGGAAAAATTCACTGTGGGGGCCTTCCCAGACTCTGCCCCATGCACCTCTTCCTTTAGCTGATTCTGATTTGTATCTTTTCCCTTTAACAAACCATCCTTCAGTGAGTTCTGTGAATCCTTCTGGAAAACCATAGAGCCTCAGGGTGGGTTTGGAAAACACCCCCTATAGATGGCGCCAGAAGTGAGGGCGTCTTAAAGATCACACCCTCCAATCTTACAGCTTGCCCAACACTGGGAAGGTATCAGTGTGTTTTTGTAGATTTCTTGGAAAACAAGTCAAGTTTCCAGGGCACCTGTAATCTCTCTTTTGGTTCCTTCTCTGCCTATACCTATGGTCTACCATCTGCTTCCTTAAAGTACTCATCCATTGTCTTTCCTTTCCATTGGCTACTTCTTTTTTCTTCAAATTCTTCAGTAAGGTAGTCCACACTGCTTCAGGGCAGTGATTTCCAACCCATGTGCCGTGCATAGCACACTGAAGTGCTGTGAGAAGATTTTAGGTGTGCTGCAAAAATTTTTAAAGATCCTCAATTAAATTATTTTCAAAAGAAGTTCAAAGCACGTCACCAAGATGTGGAAACTAAGTGCCCATCAACCCGGGACATTTTCATAAATCTGCTATATAAAGATTCTACTCCTGGAAAGGACGACAAATCAAGGCACAGAAGAGGTTTCCAGCAGCACAGCCTCCTAATCCGAGCTGCAGTAGAGGTGAAAGCAAACCACATCTCCTGGCCAGGACCCTGGGTTCATCCTGAGCCCCTCTGGCACTGTGTCCCTTTACAAGCTTATTTTATTAGTCAAAAAGATTCCGCCTGGTTTGGCTACCATCATCACAGCCCTACTGTCTTGCTTCAGGCTTCCAAATTTCCAATGGCCCTACTTAACATTTCAGCAGATTGAATTCCCTGCCTTACCAGTTAATTAAGGGTCAAGTATTGCAGAGTGGAGTTGGATGTGTTTCAAACTGCAAGAATCGTTTTTAGATCAGCATGACCAAAGACTTCATAATTTGAATATTAAAAACTCCCATTTTAGGGCTGCGCCTGTGGCTCAAAGGAGTAGGACGCCAGCCTCACATGCCAGAGGTGGCAGGTTCAAACCCAGCCCCAGCCAAAATTGCAAAAAACAAAAAACAAAAAAAAAACCCTCCCATTTTATAAAATAAGCAAAGAACTACCTCACGAGAAAAAGCTTAAAAGTTTCCTAATAACAGTGCATTGTCTTAGGGCAAAGGGTCCCTAGTGGAGTTCAGGATCCTTCAATGGGATTTAAGAACTGTATGCACACAGGGCTTTACACGTCTTAAAAGAGGCATAGGCTGTTTTGTACAGTTATCGCTGGACAATTTCAGCGGTCTCTCGGAGTCCCACAGAAAGCATCCCTGCCGCCTTAGGGACACTTCTGCTGCAGAAGCTCAACTGGCTGCCCCACCTTGGCTCAATCTCTTACCCATCTGTTTTCCATTCTGCCCCACTCCACTACAGCCAGAATGACCTCCCACAAAATGCAAATCTGATCTTTTCCCACCAGTGGCTTTCCAGCACCTCCAGGATAAAGTCAAAATCCTCACAAGACCTTCCACCACCACATGGCCCTAGGCATCAGGTCCCACCCTCCCCACCAAAGAGGTCTTCATGATGCTTCCCACAAATGTAGTCGCTCTGGCATCCACTCCCCTCCAGCATCATCTGCCCTTCCCAGCTCCCAACGCTCTTTCCCAAGGGCCTTCTCACTAGACTGAAGCTGGGACCAGGGAGTTGTCTTCCTGACTCACTGTTACATCCACAGTCCTTCCCACTCATTTGTTGAACAGGTGAGTCCAGAAGCGTAAGAAGCAACTGACTCTAAAAGTATCGTATTATCAGTACACATCATGTAATTTCACTAGCACATGTTTGCAAACATCCATCACAAAATAAAACTTCCTTCAACATGAGTTACTTACACGTAATTCCAATACCAGGCAATTTTCAACAGTAAAACTTCAGTGTGCAGTTTGAGCATTGAGTGAAGGGTATATGTTTTCACTAAGAATTTAGAGCAGAAAGAATATAAATGCAAATGTAATGGGGGCCTAATGAAGTTTCCTTTTAAATTAATTTCCAAAGTCAATTAACATCATGCCCAAAGGGCTTTACAACAACCAAAAACCTCTTTTTGTTGCACATAAGGTCAAATCTATGTTCAAACATGTACTAAATTCTGATATGTTATTTGGGAACAATTTCCCTCATAAAAGGTTCAATTAAACCTTAAATTAGGGTTCAATTAATAAATACTTTATTAATAGTATTTATCAGATTAGAAATTAGTGATTAACACTGTGGTCTAAGTTAAGAGAAATAAAAGAACCATAAAATTAGTCCTCTTCATAGCAAACAGTCTTTTTTGAGGAAAAGAAAAATGCCAAAAGAGGACCCACGAGTGCAGAACTAGCTGAACTCATTTCTAAATAAACCGCAATACACCTTCTGTAAGTTGAGCAACTAAGGGACTCTAATTGGTCAACATAAGGAATCTCCACTGTGCACGTGTGGTGAAGGACCAGTCTACGAAATTTAGATCAACTTAAGGAAGTGGTCAACTACAGAAGTTTCACTGTATGTAGAACAAGATAAAATACCAGACTCTAACTTCACTTTCCCCAGCACCCTAAAAAAATGATGAAGATAGTGTGACTGTTCTGGCCAAAGCCCAAAGAGCAAGCTGTAGTGTCTCACGCTACATACAGTTCTGGTCCATTTATTTATTGTATAACTTTAGTTACTTCAACCTAGTCCATCAAGGGCATTGAATGCTTTGTTGATACTTCTATGACCAGAACTTACCAAAAACCTTATACACATTAATAGAAGGAATTAAGTGAGCACAGTGAGTATAGTAAAAGCAAGAGGAGTTCAGGTCAGATTTTATCCTAGGAATTTACCAACATGAAGAGTTATCTTAAAAAATAGTTCATGCGTTCAAGCAGAAACAACCACCGCTTCAAAAACTAAGGCAATGAATCTTGTACAGGTTGGAAAGATAGATATTACTCCAAGGGCCATTCCAGCTTTAAAATTCTAAAATATGACCAGAACAAAATTAAGATGGCTCATTAAAATATTCAATCAAATCAAAACTGCCAACAGGACCTATTCAAAATATCAAGGATGAAATTCAAGGACAAGCCACAAAGACTTCTGAGCACCTACCCCCAGTCTAGACTCCTCCCACTGTACCTGAAGTTACCGTTCAGCCAGCACTACCACCTTAACAGGAGTGGACCAATCACAAAGCTGCTCATTCACCTCCTCCCCTCACCCTCTTCTCCCCACCCCTGGTTCCTTTCCAGTGCTGTTGCTAATAACGTCCCTACAAACCTAGAATGCCATTCACCTTTTTCACTCTCTCATGGTTGGCGGATCTCACAAACTGCAAGCAAAATTCTTCAACACCTGCTCCCAACTCCCGTAAGCACACATCCCCCTATGCTGCAACTGCACCTCCTGTGCAAGCTCTCACACCCAAGCTCTTTCCTGCAGGTGTTTAGAGCCTTCCAAGTACACTGTGAACACCTGCAGTGGCCCCTACAGGTCTTTATAATGTGGGGAGTATTTTAAGCCCTTAATAAATCTTACTGATCAGCCAATCACTTGAGAAGCTATCAGAGAACCTTTCTCATTGTTGTACTTTTACATAATTATAAAATATTTACCGAGTTATTATCAACTGCATGCCACTCAAAATTCTGGTTGGCTTCACTAACAGAGAAGGAAAAAAAGATTAAAGGAAAAGCTTGCCTTTGAAAAGAGCAACTGTTCTTAGTTATTCAGGTCATAGAAAATACACACATCTGAGTAAAATGAAAAAGAAAAGGGGAAGGGCCAGAAAAAAATCTATTTCACTCTTTGTAGTGCCAGCGGTTGAGATCAATAAGGTGTGCACAGGATTCAGACAGACCAAGGAAAAAACTAAGGAGCCCAAGGCTGCTGTGACAAGCCCTTTATTCTCATGGCAGCCAATGAGCAAGCACGGGGCATCCAGCTGGCAGGGGCAGGCAGCTGGCCTACGCAGCTCTCCCTCCAGGTGGGAAGCTGGGGGCCCTGTAGTGCAGTGGCCAGAATAGTGGCTCCAAAGCGAACACTAATGACAATTACTTAGGAAAACACCAGCTTAATCATGGCTGCTCAAAACAAGCTGGCACCCCGTGGGCTTCAGGCGAGAAACCTGAACTGACTCATCACCCTTCCGGGGTTTCTCCTCTCCTAATCCCCACCGTAAAGCCCTCTGTGCAGGTCCCGTGGGAGCTGTGCGGAGCCTGCATGCACACAGCACAGGATACGCTCCCACGGCAGCACAGCGCTGAAGGGCCTGTGGTCCGCACGCCTGCCTGTCCAGCAGGCGGGAGACAGCAGTGCAGCCGCTGGGCGATGTCTCCCAAGGAGGAAGCCTCTGGCCTCCGGACCTGGGCTGTTTCGTCACTCCCCGGCTGTGCCAGGTACATGATACGCCGTCACCGGTCAGTGGTGTCCCAGCTCACACAACTCTTGCCCGTGGGCTGGCCCCACAAGGGCCCTGCATGACTGCCCAGTGGCTGTCCCACTGCTTCTGAGGAGTCCAGATCTTGCCCTGGGTGAGTGGGTTCCCTCTGCCTTCTGCCTCGACCAGGAACCCCTCTGCTTTTTTCCCTGCCAGCAGGAAATCTTGCAGGTGAAGGGCCCGCACGGCTGGCCTCTCCCCTCGGAGGTGTCAGGGCGGGGAGCCACTGCCCTGGAGCTAGCAGCAGGCACTGGCTTCCCCATCATCTGACCTCAGTCCACTGCACTCGGCTGCAGAGCCCTGCACGGGGCTGGCAGCTCCCCCCTGAGCAGCCTGAACCCCCCGTCGGATGCTCTCTGCCCCCTAGATCAGCTGTGGCACTGGTCACTGCATCGACTGGACGCCTCACGTGCAGTGCCAATATGCCACAAGGACCCCAACGGGCGGAGGGCACGCTCCGCACCACGGTATCTGTCACCCCAGCGGTGAGGCCGTCACCAACAGACCCTTAGACATTAAATACGGCATTCCACATAGCCAGTTCTGGAGAACCTGCTGTGACTCTGCCAGTGACGAACGGGACCTGGCAGGTCCCCAGCATCAGTCCAGATGGTGCGAACCACAGCCATGACCCACTCCAGCCACGTGGGAGGAGAAAACCAAGGAGCCCAAGGCTGCTGTGCCTCGGCAGCAGCAACTCTGCGAGCACCGCCACAAAGATGGCGTGACATGCCAGAGGCTAATTTCTCCATCTGGGGCATCCAGGACAATGCCATCCACCCCGAAATCCCACAAACACAACACCCGAGCAACCAAGGACTTGTTGGTTTTCTGACTAAACCGTTTCACCAACTCCCTTTGGGGATATGGAAGAAAGCCTGTGGGGGTGTGGCTGCCCGCTCTCCAGGGGCCTATAGTGCTGCATTTTTTCCTGTTCCGTTAGCACTGGCCACGCCCTAAAGCAGGGTTCGCCTTCCCCCTTTTCCGAGGAGTCCACCACCACCGCCACGGCAGAGTTCAACTCATGAGTCACACTGCCACTTCCCCAATGCCCTACTGGGAGTCGCACTGCTGCTGCTCCTCAAGGAGCCACCTCGTTTCCTCCAGGGACCTTTGTTACTGTCACTTGGGCTCCCGGAGCACTGCCTCGGTCTCTGCTCGCAGAGCTGTAAGAAACACTCAGCCCCGGCCCCCCACAGCCCTGCGTGTCCCTTTCTTCTCAAAGGCCTCTTCCATGCTGTGGGGGTCCTCTCCATCTGCCATGGGTCAGACCACTCCTGCAGGGGTGCGGGAGCGCCCAGGTGGACAACAGGCGAGCCACGGAGTACCACACACTGGTGGCAGGCCACTGCTCTATCCCCAGGGGTGCAGAAGGCTCCATACAGATCTGTGCTGAGTCCTACCCACAACACCAACTGTAGTGCCAATGGTTGAGGCCTCGGAGGTTCCCACCAGATTCAGAGAAACCAGAGAAAAACTGAGGAGCCGAAGGTAGCTGTGACAAGCCCTTTATTCATGTAGGGTGGCCAACAAGCACAGGGACATTCACCTTTACTACTGAGGACCGCAGGCTGAAATAGGACGCTTTCCCCCCAGGTGGAAAGCCTCAGAGCCTTATGTAGTGGCCAGAACAACAGTGGCTCCTTAATGGCACTGCCGACAATTCTCAAGATAACTTAATCCTGGTTACTCAAAACAGTCTGGGACCTTGGCCTGCAGGCGGGGAAGCCTAACTGACTCATCTTCCCCACACCCCACTTCACAGAATTCCGTATCTGGAAAGTAATCTGACTCCACCATCTTTTATAGGCAAAAACAGTGACCCAGGGAAATAAAGAGATAGGCCCAAGGTTGTAAAAAAAGTTCTCTTTTTATTTGCTGAGACAAGGACCCAGCCAACTTGTAAAAGGAAGCAAAAAACATTTTACAAGAATGAGCAAAAAAACAAAAAACCGCATTTCCAAGAAAGAGTGAAGGGAATAGAAAGCTGAGGGGGGACAATGGGGCCAGTGCCCAAGGGCTGCATGGGCCATAATGAGAACAGATATGCCTACAGAGTAAAACCAGGAAAACGACTCCCTCCCCGGTCCTAAAGAGCTGCACTGGGTACATCCCCACACTCCCACTGGCCGTGTGGCCCTAATTTTCCAAATGATGACTTAGGATTTACCAAGGTCATGACCTAAAGTAGAGAGATCCAGATCAATAGTAGAAGGGGGCGGGGAGGAATCCCAAGTTTTAAATATAATCTGATACTAGAAGTTTTATTTGAAATTTCATCTAGAGGCAGCCAAATTGCAATGTGAGAATTCCAATGATTTGACTGAAAAATTACAGAACATACTTTCTTCTCCATAAATTACAAAAGAGAACTTCACTTGCATTTTTTTTTTTTTGGCTTATTTAAAACAGGCTGCCTTCTGGCTTCCTAAAACTTGTCAAACATTGTTTTAAAAGGCCTATTAGTTAACCTAGTGAGGCAATGAACCTGGAAGTTTTAAAACAATCTGCAATCTGTCTGGCTAACCCTTGGGAGCCAGAAAAAGAACCACACAAGAGCCACGATGTTTCACCCCAATGTCAAGTCCCAGCAGTACACAGCAGGAACATTCTGCGACCTCAGAGACATTTCACTCATTCACTTGTTCTCAGCTAATCTTTTGGATCATGAACCTCAAAAGATATCATGTAAGGAAAAGGAAAACACCTCTTTATTAGCGAAAGAGGTTACCTTACCCAATTTGCTCCCCCATAAATAAAAACAAGGAAACTAGACTCCTTTAATAAATACCACACCAAACACAAGCGGTCATAACCTATAATTATTTTCTAATAAAACCAGTGCCACTTAAAGTGATTATAAAATCAAAACATTTAATAAAAATTGTTAGAAAATATTAAACTATATTCTGTAAGGGGCAGTCAGTCTTAACTAATCACCATTCTCTCAAACAAGAGTGGTTTTTTAAAATACCGTTTTATATAAACACTATACCGCTTGTATCCCCCAGGACAACGTGTTACCAAGTATATTTCCATATGCACTAAATTCTAACAAGTAAGTACCACTGTGGGGAAAGTGTGACTGGCAATCAGAGGCTTATCCTTTGTTGCCACCGTCATTTCCTAGGTCCTCAAATAGTATTAAAAGGCTCGAAAAATCTACCTAAATCTGCATTTCCTTTCATTGGTCACATATGCAACTATTTCCTTGAATCTACTGGAAACAAAAGCCTATGATAAAATTAAGTCCTGTAACAAAATCTAAGGGCAAAAATTTAAAAAGTAATAGTGATCAATAAAACACATACTGGATTTGGTAGACACACTCTCTCTACCATGGGTGGAGTAGAAGGTATTCAGTTCTTGGCAGGGTCTGCTGCTCCTGTGTAAGAAGTTCTAACGACGTTTATCTAGTGCTGGGTGCTAGGCACTGTCCAGGCACATAAAGGCATCGATTGTCCCTATCAAGGAGGTGTATTACTGGTATCTCGTTCAACAGCTGAGAAACTGAGGCAAAAAGGGTTCAGTAGCTCGTCTGAAGTCCCAGAGCAAAATGAAGGGCTGGATTATACTTTGTTGTAAATCCTCTCTGCGGTCCCATCCCTCACTGAGAACTTCGTGTAGGGCAAAAGTAGAAAGAGACAAAAAAGACAAGCATCCCTCAGTCGGCTATCTTGCTGAGTCCCTCATCTGTGCTGCTCTTTCTTTTTAGGAGACCGGGTCTCACTCTGCTGTACAGGCTGGAGAGCAGAGGCATCATCACAGCTCACGGAAGTTCAAACTTCTGGGCACAAGCGATCCTCCTGCCTCAGGCTCCTGAGCAGCTGGAACTAAGCCTGAGCCACCCACCGGGTCTAGTAACTTTTTTGTTTTTTGTAGAGGCAGCCTCACTGTGTTCTGCAGAACAGTCTTGAACTCTTGACAAGCAATCCTCCTGACTCAGCCTCCCAAAGTACTGGTATTACAGGCATGAGCCACTGCCCCTGGCCTGTGTGCTACTACCCTGGGGTAATGTTTCATATTTTTTGTAGAGATTTATGTTGCCCAGGCTGGTCTCAAACGCCTGGCCACAAGTGATCCTTCTTCTGCCTTGGTCTCCAAAAGTGCTTGGATGACAGGCGTGAGTCACAGTGCCTGGCCTTAGACACGTGCTTCTCAATGGTAATGTGAAATGAGCTTTGGGGAGTCTCTCGTGTGGGTTTCATGGATGCAACCCCCCTATAATGGGGGGTAAACTGGCCAGGCCAGCACTGCTTCTCTCCTGGGTCTGCCTAGTCACTGCCAGAAAGTCAGGAAGTCAATCACCCCACAGGCGTCAACTTCAATTCAGGAGCAGGCAGAGCAGTGAGTTTTGAAAGTGCCTCAAGCAGAGCCCACAGTTCTCTGATCCTTTACAGTCTCAAACTCTCCAATTGTGTGTCATGGCAGCCACCTAGGAACCAGGTCAATTACTTGGGTACTGCTCCACTTTCCTCCGCTCCACCCCTGGGGCTCGGGCTCTCTTCCCAGCACTCACTCCGGGCTGTCGTTAGCCCTTTCCCTCGCTTTCACTGCCCCTACATTTATGTCATTCTAAGCCTTCTCCCCTTTGGATCCCTGTGGGGAAAATAAAAGAGGTGCAAGGAAAAAAGGAGAAAAAATGAAATGAAGTGAAAATTCAAGAGGTTCTTGCTTTAAGTCACTATTTTAAAACATTTAAAACATGGCTTCATTATTTTCAGAAGAACCGGGCATTAAATTATAAAGTGTATGGCCAAAATAAATGTTAAAAACACACACAGATACACACGTACACATGAAGCGCACGTGAGCGCCAGCACGCCGTAATGGGCAGGCCTCGGCATCAAGGGCGTCACTTTTCTTTTCCGTTGCTCATTTCTAACTACACTGCTCTTCTCTAACCACATAATTATGTCTTACTATCCATCTATCACATGTGACATATTACAAAGAACATTCACCTTGGCCGCCTGACACCCGACTTAAGAGACAAAGGCCCTGAAGCTTTACAAATCTATAAAACAAAGGTAGTCCCACCAGCCAACCTCAAAGGAGATAAGGTGTGTAAGTACATCAAAGAACCAGAGGTACCCGCAGGGTTAAAATCGGCCTGGAGTCCAAGAAAATGCCTGAAGCACCATGTCAACAAGAAGGAATCCAAACTTTCCCTCGGCTGTAACTGTTTTAAGCAGAGAAGTACAAGCCCACTAACTTCTACAGTTGTAGAGAGAACTTTCATCAGTTGTGTTTCTGGTTTAAACACAGACAAAGAGGCCGGGCACGGTGGCTCCTGCCTGTAATTTCAGCACTCTGGGAGGATGAGGCAGTGGCTTGTTTGAGCTCAGGAGTTCCAGACCAGCCTGAACAAGAGTGAGATCACATCTCTTCAGAAAAAATAGAAAAACTAGCCAGGTGTGTGGCGGGCGCTGGTAGGTAGTCCCAGCTCCTGGGGAGGCTGAGGCAAGAGGAACTCTAGAGCCCAAAAAGAGTGTGAGCTTGCTCCGAGCTATAAGCCACAGCACTCTACGCCAGGCGACACAGTGACTCTGTCACAAAAAACAAACAAACATGGACAAACCAGGTGAGAATGAGAGACGGCCGACGGGAAGACGGCATGCAGTCACCGGTGACAGCGTCCTTAGAGTCGATCACTAGGAACCATATTATTAGCATCATTATATTTTTCCCCAGAATGGGACTCTGGTCGCTGGTGCTTAAGGAATGGACAAGAACTTATTTGGGAATCATTGGGGAACTCTATTCTGACCCGTCAGGGATACTGGACAATGACTATAATCAAAAACCAGAAAACCCCAAGTGTTTGTGAGGGTGTAGAGAACCAAGAACACGCATACACTGCCTGCGGGAATATAAGATGGTTCAGCCACCATAGAAAACAGTATGGCAGTTCCTCAAAAAGTTAAGCATAGAATTACCATATGACCCAGCAATTCCATGCCTAAATATATAGCCAAAAGAACCAAAAATAGAAATTCAAGCTGATACTTGAACACAAAAATTCATAGCAGCATTACTCATAAAAGCCAAAAGCCAGAAACAATCCAAATGTCCATTAAGAAATGAATGGACAAACAAAATGTGACATATATCTATACAATGCAATATTATTCAGTCTTTTAAAAGTGAACAAAATTCTAAAACATGCTACAACATGGACGAACCTTGAAAACATTATGCTAAGCTAAATAACACAGCCACAAAAGAACAAATATTATACGATCCTACTGAGACAAGGAACCTAAAACAGGCAAACTCATAAAGACAAAACAGAATGGAGTTTACTGGTGCTGGAGAAAGGGGGAAAGGAGAATTAGTATTTAATGGGTACAGAGCTTCTGTTTGGGATAATGAAAAAGTACAGTGGCGAGGGCTGTATAAAAAGGTATAATTAATGCCGGTGAGCTGTACGCTTAAAAATGGTTATAACAGCCCGGCACGGTGGCTCATGCCTGTAAACCTAGCACACTGGGGGGCCAAAGTGGGAGGATCCATTGAACTCAGGAGTTCAAGAATAGTCTGAGCAAGAGTGAGACCCCCATCTTTACTAAAAATAAAAAAAATTAGCTGGGCATTGTGATGGGTGCCTATAGTCCCGGCTATTTGGGAAGCTGAGGCAAGAGGATCGCTTGAACCCAGGAGTCAGTCTGTCAGCTAGGCTGACTCTATTTCAAAAGGTTAAATCGCTTTCAGCCTTTTGGCTAAGATCAAGTTTAAACGTGGCTAAAATGGCAAATTTTATGGTATGTGTCTTCTAACACAACAAAAATTTAAGTGATTAAAACAGTATTTTTATATTAATGTATTGTGTAACAAACTTTTTAACATAAAAAAGGGGAGAGAGAAAAAATATAATCTTTGTGCTCTCCCAGATACGTATATAACAAAATTTCTCTTGTAGATGCTTAAAAATGGAAGTCTGCAACTTCTGATGAACCTGATGTTAGATCCAAGGTTACTAATGTCTTGTATTGAACAAAGAATAAATTACAGTGCAAAATTGATGCCCTTTGCAGCTCCTCATAAAAGCTAAACACAGAATGAGCACAGGGCCTAGCAAGCCCACTCCTAGAATTTGTCCAACAAAAATTAAAATGCACGCCCACACAAATCCTTGTTCAGGGCGTCTAATCTTTTCTCTCTCTGCTGCAAATTGGAAGGAGAGCTGCCTTGAACCACACATTAAATATACAAACATTAACCAAGATGATGAGCCAAAAAAAAAAAAAAAAAAGCCCATGCATACTCTTCACAATATCCAACACCACAGATAAGCAAAACAGACCTCAAATAATCAGTACGTGGGCCACGGGCCACAGGCTGGACACCCCTGAAGTGTCCACGCCTTCCAACAGCTTCATTGTGAACAGTTACACAGCAGAAACAACCTAATGTGCTTCAACTGCCAAAACACAAGACATCGCACGAAGGCAGGTGCTTCAGGTCAGTCTGGCCATCTTCAAGGGTTCTTTCAAATGTGAGATGCACAGAAGGACCCTTTCTCAATAACAGCTTCTCACGGACGTCACTGGATCACCACGGTGGCACTTACCTCCCTGCTCTGAGTGCTTTCCACCACCCGGACCTGCCCCCAGACATTAATAAAATGAGTTTGCTTTACTGTTGCTGAGGATGGCACTGTAGAAAGCAGGTTAATTTTTTTCTTTTTCTTTTCTTTTTTGAGCCACACAAAAAGCTTCCGGAGAAATCGATGTTAAATTGCAAAGCTTCTGTTTTCCTTTACTCTGGTGGCGATCTCCAAATATGTTTGCCTGCTCAGCAGGAGCAAGAGCCAGAAAGCATACAGACCACAGAAAGACACAAGAGTGAAACAAAGTCGCAGAGGAAATATTTACTTTAACAAAGCGAATCCAAACGGGAACTCCCACAAGGAGCCGGCAGCAGTGAAACGGTGCCCACTTACACGTATACATTTAGTCAATTACATAAAATCTCTTAATTGGCACTTAAGTCATGAACATATTTGTAATTTCCATTTACCTGACTTTTGGACCAAAAGGTTATGAAGTTATTTAAAATGTCACAGCTTCCAGTGGATGGAGTTCCGTTTGTAAAGGATGGCACGACATTCTAAGAGCCACACTAAGCTGAATAAGAAGCTCTTACAAAGATGCAGGGCACTGGGCAAATTGTTAAACGTTCTGTGTGCTTCAGCTTCCACATGTGTACAAAGGGAGGTAACAGACACAGCAAGCTCAACCCCTGCATGTAGGAGACCCTCAACTTAAGGTGGTCACATTTATTCTGATTACTCCTGGACGATGAGCCTTCCCAGCCAGCTGTCATTTACTCAACACCCCCAGTCCCATAATACCACTGCTGCCCCCAGAGAACGAAGGTGTCTTGCATGTGTGCCATGCCTACAAGCCACTCCCGGAATAAAGTCTGCTTGTAAGTAACTTCCACAGCTAGTTATCTGATGAAACACAGGGAAAAAGAAAGCACCTTACCTCTAATACAGTTACTCACAAGTGTTATGGGATGGAAAGAAAACTTCCTGTTTTATTTTACACATAGCATCGTTTCTGTCTGACTTGTTGACTTCACTTATTTCTTTCACTTAAAAATGCTAAGTTTCAATAAACACTGAAAAACCTTTGCTTTAAACAAGAAAACCACTGACCAGGTACTACGTATCGATTTCTATTAACTGTGTTCTGTGCAGCTCACTTGCTGAGGCTCCGATGGAACGAAATGAACACCACGGTCGATCACCCCATCAGTGGACGAAAACGAAGAGGCCCCAGGCGGCATGAGGAACACACGGACATCTCAAACCCTTCCTTTCTAGGAGTAAACCGTTCACTCCTCTCTCTTCCAGATAGCAAGCAACACTCCAAAAAACCCCACGTATTTAAAACAAGCATTAGGGATGTTTACTGTACATCCCTTTCTGAAGCAGCTGCTCAAAAGAATGTACTCACGCAACCAGGAGACCGAAGTGTCTGTCCGGACTAACGACTCCCCCTCGAGTACAGCGCTCCAGACTCCAGCACTGGGAGCTGCCAGCTGCTGCCTAAATACTATTTGCCAACATCTTCTGAAGGCTAGTAGTTATTCAAATAGATTTTTAAAAGAAAATGAATACACAATATTGTAATTATTAGAAGATTATTATAATTAGCCATTCTGTTCTTGCCTTTGATGTAAGGAGCAAAGTGGCTGTAACTGTTACGAAGAGCACGAAGTGCCTTCCTGTGCTGCTCTAGAGGTGACCCTGATTTGCAGGGTGGAGACCCTGCCCGTCCGGGCCTTCCGATTCCAGCTCTCACAGTTCTCATCATCCCACCCCACTCACACAAGCAAAGGAGATTTTCACCTCTCAAATGCCCAAACTCTCCTCCAGGTAAGAGAATACATCCATGTTACAAAATAAGTTAGAATCGTTCGAGTCCCCTCCCCTCTAAGACAGGTAAGTGAAAATTTAGTTCACAGAAGTACAGAGGAGAAAAAAGGACACAGGAAGACTTGTAAAATCCACTCCTTGGATAGCTGAGTTCTGAAAACATTTCCTATTATCTACTTGAAGATGGCCTTTTCACTTAGAATGCAATATATGATTTTTAAACCTGGCACATTATGCATCCTTCTCTTACCAGACCAATGACAGCTCAACGTAAGAATACACTGTTCATCAGGCTGTCAACCGCACCGTGCGCTGATCAGCACTTTCATGATCCACTTTCTGTTTACTGTACAAACAGCGTAACATGAATACAAAAACACAGGTCTACAACTCATCCTTCTCAAAAAACACACCAAAAAGCAAGAGAGAGTACAGCAATTTGCACTTAAAGCCTAACAAATTAGTATCAATTTCTGACACCTAGAATGAGATCAGCTCCGCTGTACACTCCTCCACAAATGTAATATCGAGGGCCTTGTAAAACTTACCACACAAGGTCCCCAACTTGTGTG
The DNA here is from genome assembly GCA_963573935.1 of Arctocebus calabarensis. Taxonomy (NCBI): domain Eukaryota; kingdom Metazoa; phylum Chordata; class Mammalia; order Primates; family Lorisidae; genus Arctocebus; species Arctocebus calabarensis. Next base: position 1,933 of record CAUYON010140143.1, on the reverse strand, counting down.
TACTCAGTGTTTCCAAACTGACATTAGCACCACACTTAGCATCTTAATACAAACTTCAGAAGTTACCCAATTTTAAAAAACTGAAAACTGAAAAAAATCTCTGAAATAAACCTGGCTAATTAATCCAACTGACCAACATATGTGTAAATCATTTATTTTAATCTTTGTAACCATTTTAAGATTAGGAAAATGCACAGTATCCCTGCCAACTTACAAAATCAGAATCCGAGGATTAGCCGAGTAAAGTGGTATCTCACATAATAAGTGATAAAAGATCTGCTACGTTCACTATGTAAAGAATAAAGTCCCATAAAAAGAAAACTTAAGCATGATATTGACATGTGGAAGGGACAACAAAGCAGTTTCAAATGTACTGATAAAAGTGGTGGTTTTACCAAAATACCCCTTTACTTATGAAATAAATGTATATAATATTTTCTAGTATTTTAAGTTTTAATTATTATGAGTACACAACAGTTGTACATCTTTATACTGCACATGTAATTTTATTTTTTGAGACAGAGTCTCACTCTCAGCCCTGGTGTCATCATAGCTCACAGCAACCTCAGTTCTTGGGCAAGCGATCCTCTTGCTTCAGCCTCCTGAGTAGCTTCGACTACAGGCGCCTGCCACGACACCCAGCTAGTTTTTCTATCAGGGTTTTGTTCTTGCTCAGGCTGATCTCGAACTACTGAGCTTGATCAAGCACTCCACCAGCCTCGGCCTCCCAGAGTGTTAGGATTACAGGCAGGAGCTGCCTCAACTGGCCGCACATGGAATTCTGACACAGGCACAGAACGCGAATTAATCAACTCAGAGTAACGGGCGTGCTTATCATCTCTGGCATTTAACATTTCTTTGTGTTAGAAACATGCCAATCCCACTCTTGTTGTTTTAAAGTATACCCTAAACTTATTGTTGACTGTGGTCACTTCCTTGTGCTATCAAATATTGCGCATTCTACCCCACTGTATGTTTGCCCCCGCTGACCATCCCCACTTTATGCGCCCCTCCCCACTCCCCATCCCAGCCTCTGGTAACCCCTATTCCACCGAATTCACAAGATGACTGTTGAATACTTAGCTCCTACACGTGAGTGAGAACATGTGAGGTTCGTCCTTCTGTGCTCGGTTTACTGCACGTGACATGTTCTCCAGTTCCATCCATGTTTTGCGTATTCCTGTATGTGTGTCCCCACAATTTCTTTATCTGTTCACCCATTAATGGACACTGAGGCTGACTCCACGTCTTAGCTCCTGGGAATAGTGCCGCGGTAAACAAGGCAGCAATGCCCTAAATTCCGATCCTCTGGACACATCCCCAGCAGTGGAAGTTCTGGGTCCTACGGCAGCGCTACTGTTCATTTTTTGAGAACCTCCACACTATTCTCCAGCTGCACCAATTTACGATTCCCACCAGCAGTGAATGAGGGTCCCCCTCCACATCCTTCCCGGCTTTCATTACGGCCTGGTAAAAGCTAGTTTAACTGGGGTGAGACGGTATTTCATTGTAGTTTTTATTTGCATTTCTCTGATGACTAATGATGCTGAGTATTTTTTCATATACCTGTTAGCCGTCTGTCTCCTTTTGAAAAATATCTATTCAGATCCTTTACCCATTTCTTATCAAACTGTTTGATTTTTTCCTTTTGAGCTGTTAGAGCTCCTTACATATTCCAGTTATTAATCCCTTGCCAGACAGGTAGTTTGCAAATATTTTCTCTCATTCTATTGGTTAGCTCTTCACTTTGTTTTTGTTTTTTTTTTTTTTTGAGACAGAGCCTCAAGCTGTCCCCCTGGATAGAGTGCCGTGGTATCACAGCTCACAGCAACCTTCAGTTCCTGGATTCAAGTGAGTCTCCTGCCTCCACCTCCCAAGTAGTTGGGACGACAGGTGCCCACCACAACGCCCGGCCATTTTTGGGTTGCAGCCA
>CAUYON010140142.1:0-10986 GCA_963573935.1 Arctocebus calabarensis | reverse complement strand
GTGGCACCTGTGGCTCAGTGAGTAGGGTGCCGGCCCCATATGCCGGAGGTGGCAGGTTCAAACCCAGCCCCGGCCAAAAACCACACACACACACACACACACACACAAAATAATAATAATAAAATAAATAAATAAATAAATAAATAAAAATAAATGGCCATGATTAAAGATCTGATAAGAGTTCGTAACAGGCTCAATGCCCATAGTACAGTGGATACAACTCTCCATACAATTTTGAACACATATTAATAACATGTGATGACAAAAGGAAATCTTTCTCTTTGTACCGAGAAGGTTCACTGAAAAAAATCAACTCACAAAAGGTAGATAAGAGAAGCTTGGTGCCTGTGGCTCAAGCAGCTAAGGTGCCAGCCACATACACCTTAGCTGGTGGGTTTGGCTCCAGCCCAGGCCCACCAAACAACAATGACGGCTGCAACCAAAAAATAGCCAGGCGTTATGGCGGGCGCCTGTAGTCCCAGCTACTTGGGAGGCAGAGGCAGGAGAATCGCTTGAGCCAAGAGTTGGAGGTTGCTGTGAGCTGTGATGCCATGACACCCTACCCAGGGCAACAGCTTGAGGAGCTGTCGCAAAAAAAAAAAAAGTAGATAAGAGAAAGGGCAAATCAATTTATTATTACCATGTAAATGGGAAGAACACAATTATTATCCAATCACTGAGTGGAGTTCAGAAGCTTATGTGCCATGTTGAGGTTATAGAAGAAAATGAGGGTTTCCCTCCTGGCAGAGGTTACAGGAAGGAGAAAAGAGGAATTGTATTAAGGGGCAATAAATGATTGCTAGGATGAATTATTGGATTGGGGGACAGAGATTGGTTTGCAAATAGTTCTGTTTGGAATTTGAATTATCCTCAGAGCCAGACAGTATCTTGTGAAAAGGTCTGTTCAGGTGTGGTTGCATTCTTGGTCTTCTTTTCTGCAGTGGATAATAAGATAACTGGGAGAAGAAAAAGAACAGCTGGGCACAGTGGCTCATGCCTATAATCCCAACACTTTGGGAGGCCGAGGTGCTTGAGCTTACAAATTTGAGAATAGCCTGAGCAAAAGCTAGACCACATCTCTAAAAATAGTTGGGCATTGGGGCTGGTGCCTGTGGTCCCAGCTACTTGAAAGGCTACAGCAAGAGGATCACTTGAGCCCAAGAGTTTGAGGTTGCTGTGAGCTGTGACACTACAGCGCTCTACCAAAGTGAGACTCTGTCTCAAAAAAAAAGAACAGTTGTTCTTGTTGGCAATCTGTGCTGTTTTTATGTAAACAGGGGGAAAGTCTCTGCTAACACTTCTTGATCTAAGGGTCTTTTTTTTTTTTTTGAGACAGAGCCTCAAGCTGTCACCCTGGATAGAGTGCCATGGCATCACAGGTCACAACAACCTCCAATTCCTGGGCTCAAGTGAGTCTCCTGCCTCCACCTCCCAAGTAGCTGGGACTACAGGTGCCCGCCACAATGCCCAGCCATTTTTTGGTTGCAGCCGTCATTGTTGTGGGCTGGGCTGGATTCGAACCCACCAGCTCAGGTGTACATGGCTGGCGCCTTAGCCGCTTGAGCCACAGGTGCCGAGATGATCTAAGGGTCTTTAATTCAACTTACTCATTATACCAGGACGCCATGTTTGCAGTTAAATTCCCTGCATTCCTTCAGCATATCTATACAAGCAGCTTAACAAAGAAGGTTAAACATTGTTTTTAATTTGACAATGCTTCCTGTATATGTATGATGGATATTGTACTTCCCAGCCTCTCTTGAAGCCAGGGGAGAGTGGATACGAGCAGAAGGATTGAGGCCAGCTCCTGGAGTCTTTTTATAGGACTGCTAGCATGTGATCTTGGCCCCTTCTTAATATCCTAATCCAGGAGATGATGCTGTTTTGAATGACCCCTGGAGTAAGTTCATCCCTGTATTTAACCTAAATGTACCATATTACAGTTTAATTCCCCTACTTCTATTCATAGGAAATTACGCCTGTCCTCTCCATTGGAAAGCTGAGCTTCTATGTTCAGTTGAGACATTATTAATGCTCCCCTTATCGCCACATAGACAGACAAGCAGAGCACATTTCTTAAAATGGCAAAGTCATCCATCCTAACCAGCTGCATCCAGTTCCCTAAATGTGTTACTGTCATTCCCAATGTCCAACTTCCAAACCCGGCTAAAGGGGCAGGTGAGTGCAGGAAGCGCATCTCCTCCCTTAGCTTCTGACCAGAGCCTGGCCAGGTGTGGGCTCTTCCTGTTGAACAACTCCATCCGATGCTCCATCGCCCTTCACGCTGCACCAGAGGAGCCAGGAGCCAAACACAAGACCTTCCGGCAGCTGAGCCAGACTTTGCGTCCTGTCTTTTTCACTTCCCAGAAATCTCCCTGATGTTGATGATCTGAGAAGCAGGACCATAAACCCCTAGAATAACCAGTCCCAGAGTAGAGAGAACATCTCTTTCCTGAGACGCCCAGGCCTCTGGGCCCAGAAGCCCAGAAATTGCAAAACAAACGGGTGTGACTGTTTTCTTGTGAACTGGACCAGCACTGCACTGGGCTTTGCAAGGACATTACTGGGGAAAGATGGAGCTTTGTACTTGAGGTCAATCAATGTGCCTTGCATGCTGGCCGGGGACGCCTGGGAGCCGGTTCTGTGCAGTTGGAGAGCTGGCGGGAGGCAGACAGGGAAGCAGGAAGGAGGATGCGATGGGGGTGCTGTCCTCCACCCAGGGATCTGCGTGTTGCTCCCCGAGCATTGTTTCCAGGCTTTCTTCTACAAGGATGCTTGGGAAGATTTTATCTAATAGGTAAACTGGATTGATGTTTAAATTATTAATTTGCTTCTAAGTTTGTATTATTCAGAAGAAGGAATTGTACTCACCAATCCAAGGTTTGGGCAAGTATGAAATGAGCAAGGTTGTCACATAGGTGATATAATTCCTGCGCAAAGTGAAGAAATTGGGGCCTTAGCAGTATAGCCTCATCCCAGTCCCAGGGAACTTGGCTTTTGAAATATTGTGACTAGCCTGGTAACCCCCTGCCACCCCACCAGTCCCACCCCAACTCTTGCCCAGGTTGAGAACCAGTGCCTCAACTCTAAGAAACGACTTCCGCTCTCACACCGTGGCCCTTTGAGCGGGTGTTTTGCTCCCTCATTCCAGGAGTCCCAGGATCCCCCAACCATCTGCAGTGGGGTGAGTCCTGACCTGAGGTGTCACATTCCTAGAAATTCCTCAACTTCTTCAGACACCAAAGGTGGAGAATGGGAAAACCGAGGCGTGTTTGTAGGTATGCGGTAAAGGGTAGGGAGGGGGAGGCGTGGGTTTCTTGAGGAAGCTAATTTTGTGACTAATTAAATCTGAAAATATGTGGAGAATCCTAGCACCAAAGTGCAACACTCCTCACACCTTTAGGCTACACAAAGGGTTGTTTTTATATGAAGAGGAGCAAAGCAGGCATCCCAACACTTCTTCCTTCTCGGAAAGGATCCGTGCCCTCCCTTACCTACCGTGTGACCTTGAGCACATTACTCAACCTCTCAGAACCTTATTTCCTGACCTAAAAAGCAGTGCTACAAAAATCAAATGAAAACTTTACACAGAGCATTTATTAGCTGTGACATATAGCAACCCAGCCGTGGGAGTGTCTCCTGTGTTGTTATATAAAATAGTTTCTGCCTTTATTGTTCACCCCCACTCCTCCCAAGAGTTTGATCTGAGACTCTGGGCTCTGGCTGGGAGGAATGCCTGCCCCTCTGGAGCTCCAGCAGGGTAGGGGGACAGTCCCTCCTTCCTAAGGGTTTCTATCCCCATTCCTTCTACTCCACGCCCAGCACTGGGCTCAGCTGAGTGAGGCCTCACTGACTGACTGACCCACCCTCACCTTGTCTAACAGTATCCAGTTGTGAGGTTTTCCTCCAGGAACCTTTGAGTCTGTCGGCACTTCGAAGAAGGTGTGCAATTGCAACTGAAAGAAGTCGCCCAGAGGAAGGGCAAAGGGAGGGAGACCTTTCCGAGGGCAACGAATTTATATGGGTTGGTCAGGGAATGCCTTACTGATATAGGGAATAAATTAAAAAAAATCTTTCCTCATGTAAACCCAAAATAAAATCCCAAACACCACCACTACCACCAGCTGACTGAATGGACATGGTCTTGGCCAACGGGACCCCAGAAACACCCTAAAGTTGAGTTGCCAACCATGAGAAAGCAGGTGGGACATGCCTCGTTATGCCTCCTCACCTCTAGGAGATAGCCTGTGTATTATAACTCATTAACATGCCTAGGGCTATACAGGAAAAAGCTTAAACCACACCTGCAGGGTGTTAATTTACTTAACAGATCACGGCTCGGTGCCTGTGGCTCAACCGGCTAAGGCGCCAGCCACATACACCTGAGCTGGCAGGTTCGATTCCAGCCCGGGCCCGCCAAACAACAATGACGGCTGCAACCAAAAAATGGCCGGCGTTGTGGTGGGCGCCTGTAGTCCCAGCTACTTGGGAGGTGGAGGCAGGAGACTCGCTTGAGCCCAGGAATTGGAGGTTGCTGTGAGCTGTGATGCCAGAGCGCTCTATCCAGGGTGACAGCTTGAGGCTCTGTCTCAAAAAAAAAAACAAAAACAGATCACTTGAGTCTGGGTGTATATCTAGTGGCTTATTTCTGATTCACAGACTTCCATAAAACACGCTAAGCCTTTAGACAAAGCTTCATTTCTTTAATCAATTATGAAGCAAACAATCTTTAAACCTACCTATAACCTATAATTCTCTGCTTCAAGATGCCCTACTTTGGGGAGCCAAACCAATGTACGCCTTCCGCGGATTGGTTTTTTATTTCATGTGTAATTCCTGACCCCCTGAAATACATAAAACCAAACTGTAGCCCATCCATGGGATTGTTCAAGGGTTCTTGAGCATGGGTCTCGGGGCGGTGGTCACACATATTCAGCTCAGTAAGGCATTCCCTGACCAACCCATATAAAATAACTTCTCCCTACCATTCTCTTTACCCTGACTGATTTTCCTCTTGACATTATTTCACAGAGTTAGGGTACTTTTCTGTAGACAGCAATTATAGGAAAGCAAGTTAGGGAACAATGGCTGATTAAATGTGTATATACTTTTTCACTATGCCTGTACCTTTTGCAAAGTTCAGGCCCCTGCCACAGTTCCCATCTTGTGGCCCTTAACTAATTTTATAAAGGGCAGTTTCGGTCATGGAAGGTTACTTTTTGTACTTATGAAGAGTTTTGATGAGAAAAATCACAATCTAGCTTATGCTTATACTCATTAGTTACTCAAAAGTAGAAAAAAAAGCACAATAAACTCCCATATACCCAGATTCAATAGTTAGCAAGATTTTGTCAGATTTGCTTCATCTATCTTGTTTTTGTCTTTGCTCGAGTATTTTAAAAGAAATTTCAGACATCATGTTGTTTTACTCCTACATATTGCAATGTGCATCTCCAAAAGAAAGTCATTTTCTTATATAACTATGATGTCCTTATTTCACCAAAAACAAAAGTAACATTGATTCCTTGGCATCTCGTAATAGTCGTAACATAAACACATGTTTGTTACTTGTTTGTTTAATATTTGTGTTTTCATCGGGAGTCAGACAAGATTAAACCGGCACATGTGGTTGTTATGTGACTTAAGTTTAAAACAATTATATTGGGGGTGGAGAACAATTGTTTCACTGCTGTGTTGAGAACAAACAGCCACAGGACGAGGCAGGGCAGAGGATCAGTTCTGAGGCCATCTCTGCAATCTGACTTACGGTGGTGGAAAGTGGCGGATTCTGAATATGCTTTGAGGGTGATACTGACAAGCATTTACTGATTGATTGGCTGTGGAATATGAGAAAGAAGAATCATAGTTTTGGCATAGAGATTATTTTTTAGTGAAAGCATTTGAAATCTTATCTGAACTTCCCTTATCCAACCAAAGCAGTCTCTTGAAAATCCAGTTGCTATTAACCCTAGGAAAAGTTAGGAAAGTTTCCTGCAAATTCTAGTAAGGAGACATACTACCTGATCCTATTAGCATCAAAAGAAAAAAACCCCATATTGTCAGAGATAGTGTCTATTGGCTTAAAAAAAAAAAATAGAGGCCGGGCATTGTGGCTCAGGCCTGCAATCCTAGCACCCAAAAAGGCTGAGGCAAGAGGATTGCTTGAGCTCAGTAATTCAAGGCCAGCCTAACCAAGAACAAGACCCTGACTGTACAAAAAAATAGAAAAATTAGCTGGGTGTGGTGGTGTGCCCTTGTAGTTCCAGCTACTTGGGAGGTGGAGACAAGAAGATCACTTGAGCCCAAGAGTTTGAGGTTACTGTGAGCTATGATGTTACAGCACTCTAACCTGGGCAACAGGATGAGACTGTCTCAAAAACAAAAAAACAAAAAAAGTTTTTATGAAAACAGAAGGACCTTGGGCAGCACCTGTGGCTCAGTGAGTAGGGCACTGGCCCCATATACCAAGGGTGGCAGGTTCAAACCGAACCCCGGCCAAACTGCAACAACAACAAAATAGCCGGGCGTTGTGGCGGACACCTGTAGTCCCAGCTACTCGGGAGGCTGAGGCAAGAGAATCACCTAAGCCCAAGAGCTGGAGGTTGCTGTGAGCTGTGACACCATAACACTCTACCAAGGGCGACAAAGTGAGACTCTGTCTCTAAAAAAAAAGAAAGAAAACAGAAGGACCAAGCAGTAGCCTAGATTTGACGTAGACTGCCTATCTGATTTAGAAGACCAGGAAATGAGAAGGAATGTCCTATGAGGCAGGGAAAGAATCGGGAGAGGTAACGTGAAAGTCAAGTAAAAAAGTGTTTGAGAAGGAAGGGGAAACACTTTGCATGAAGTACTCCTAAGAGGTCAGGAAGGACAAGGCCTGAGACCTGACTGAAATTTGACAGGCTGACCATCCAGTCAGGAAGGGCATAAACCTGATGGAAAGGTTAAAACAGTAATGGAAGGAGAGGAAATGGTGATGGTGATTCTAGACAACACTTTTGAAGAGTTTTTTTTTTTTGAAGAGTTTTTTTACAGAGAGAAACAGAGTAGTAGTTGGAAGGAAGGACAGTGGGATCAAGAAAGAGAATATTTTTTAGCTGAGAGAAATTATAGGTGTGTATTTGGGAGAATGATCAGTAGAGAGGAAACTGCTGTGCAGGGAGGAGGAACGATCACTGTGCTCTTGAACAGACGGAAGGAGAAGGGGCCAGGAGCATTGACCTTATGGAAGCAGGGGCAGTTCATCTCCAGTGACAGGCAGAAAGGCAGAGCTCATGGCACTGACGCAGGGTAGCCAGGGTGGCAGGAGGTTGCAGAAGTTCGTGCTTTGCTTTTATTGGGAAAATTTATATGTGCAAGTTTTTGTATTTCATGCATACAGACACCAAAGGTCCAGTCTGTGGCGGTGTCTGGCAACTTAGATGAGTGTGACAGGGAGGAGAGAGGCCCAAGAAGGGACTGACTACCTGCCCCTGCCGGGCCGGCTGTGTCACAGGCCTCAGCCACCGAGGACGTGCGGCAATCTGACCGGGAAGGACTGAGCGCTTTCAGTAGCCACCCCGTGAGGGAGGGATGGCGACCCTCTGAGAGGACAGACCCTGGGGCTGAGTAAGTGGAGGGGTTCTGGAACTCATCATTAAAGAGGTAGGGCCCCGCGAGAGGATTCTGAGACACTGGTTTAGATAATAAGAGAAATGCCCTTATTTTGTTTCCCAGAATGATGGATCAGAATATCTTGGTTATATTTATTTCCATATTCTCTGGGTATTTTGAAGATAATTGAGAGAAGGTACTGAACACCTTAGCACAGTGCCTGGCTTACAGTAAGTGTACAGTAACTCATAGCCATTGTGGTGGTGGTGAGGACGAGGACAGCGCTGGATGCCATCTGCCCACCATGGTGGTCCTGGGGGGAAGTGACTATCTTAATCACTAGCACGGTGTGGGGCACACAGAAGACACTCAAACTGAGGCAAGAGGGTTGCCTGAGGCCAGTTGTTTCAGGTTGCAGTGAGCCATGAGGCCACTGCACTCTAGCCCAAGTCACAGAGTGAGATATTATCTCAAAAAAACAAAGACACAGGCAGAGATAGGGTGCTGGCCACACACACTGAGGGTGGCAGGTTTGAACCCAGTCCAGGCTAGCAAAAAAAAGAAAAAAAACCAACAATGACAACTGCAACAAAAATAGCCGGGTGTTGTGGCAGGTGCCTGTAGTCCCAGCTACTTGGGAGGCTGAAACAAGAGAACGACTTGAGCCCAAGGGTTTGAGGTTGCTGTGAGCTGGGACTCCACGGTACTCTACCCAGGGTTACAGCCTGAGACTCTGTCTCAAAAAAAAAAGAAAGAAAGAAAAAGACACACACACCACATTTGTTAACATGATAAACAAAAATGACTGATTACTGTACCAATGTACACAATTATGATTTAATAAAATTATTTTAAAAAATGACTGATTATCTAAATCCCTGTGATCTACAGTGATCTGAGAAAGCATCATAGAGGGAGTAGGCTGAGTGCATTTTCCTTTTTTCTATTTCCATATATCATCTACCATATGTGGGAGGATCAACCCATTGGGTTTCATGTTGAAGAGTGGTGATGTGTAAGATCCTTGCTCCTGGGTTTGAGGTCATCGGAAGGCAACTGTTCGTAAAGGTCTCTGGGGGCTTCCTGGGGGAAGCAGTGGACTTAATTCCCAGTTCCAGGTCTGTACAGCAGTTGTGAACATTTACTGTGAGTCCAGAAGCTTCTACCTTGGTGAGGACAGCAGCTGTGCTCTGGGCCTCTGCTCTGCATTTCAGTTGTTAATTGAATTCACCAGAATTTCAAAGGCTTCTAGGAAAACCACTGAGCTCCTGTTTCAGAGGCTACTGTGGGAATGTAGCCTTCTTTCATGTGCCGAACTGCTCAAGCATTAGCTTGTGCAAGTGGCAGGGCCTCTAAACCCATGGATTTCACTGTGCATTTCTGGTGGGTGGTGTTAGTCCTATAGTCTCCAATTCTCTATTGCTGCTCTCTGCTTGCTACCTGTACAGCCACCACTGTCTCTATCAGCAGGTCGAGTTGACAGGACTGTGAGGTTCTTAGAGATAATCTAAGCCTCAGTCTTTCCATCTATAATATGGGGCTGACAATAATACCTCTGATGTGTTCTCCAACTGATGTCCAAGTTCCTTTTGAAGGCAAATAAAAGAAAGTAACTTGACTTAAAAAGAAAAAGAAAGGATATTAGGACATCTCATAGAATTACAGGAAAAATGAGGCAAGTGAGACTCAGGAGGAAACAAACAGCCAAATCAGCTGTGGAGAGCTCAGTTTAACGGTGTTGCATGGGCGCCCGTAGCTCAGTGGTTAGGGTGCCAGCCACATGCTCCCGGGCTGGTGGGTTTGAACCTGGCCCAGGCCTGCTAAACAAACAAACAAAAAGTGTTGCAGGTCTTGTCTCTAACAATTAATGTCAATGAGCACCATATGCATCGCCTTGTTGGCAGCCTAATTCTGGGCCCTCTGGGCTGGGAGGTCAGAGTAAGTCAGATTCTTGGAACAAGTTAGGACTAGAGCTTTCAAATGAATGATGGCCTAGGGAGAAAGGGGGCATTTGACAGGGAAATGATCTGGTTTCAACACCAAGTCTTCCCAGTGTCAAAGTGATTCTCAAAAGATTAGCTAGGTATGGTGGTATGCACCTGTAATGCCAGCTACTTGGGAGGCTGAGGCAGGAGGATCACTTGACCCAGACCCAGGAGTTCAAGGCCAGCCTGGGCAACATAGTGAAATGAGACTCTTAAAAAATAATAATTCAAATATAAAATGGGCTTGTGCTAAAGATCTTATTCAACTTTTTAGTGAGGGAAAAGTGAGTGTTTCTTAATGAGGCTGGTTAAAAGAAGATTTGAGGGATTCAGGGGAGGGTAAGAGAAAGGGTTTTGAGAGAAAGGAAACTCTCTCAAAACTTAGAACAATAAAAACAAATTCTTTTCAGGACTATTACAATAGGGGAAAGAACTAGGCTTCAGTTCAGTATTAAACTGAGCTCAATTCCAAATACATCAAGGGAAAGTAAGAATTTAAAGCCAAAGAGCAAAGGGAGGGGGGTCAGTGGATGGAAAACCACTAAGAGGAAAGGTCAGGGGTCAAAGGAAAGTCAGGTTAAACAGAGCTCACAGGATTCTTGCTGAAGATAGGCCAGGGTGAGCAGACCCCCTGAGGTGGGGCTGAGAAATGTGATCAGATATGGAGGACAAGAGGTCAAAGACCGAAAATAAAAGATTATTCCAAAATGTGAAACAAAAGGAAATGGAGTCCAGGGTCTGTGTGGGCAACACTGGCCTTTACTTCCACCTGGGTGCGGGTGAGCTGAGCTCGAGAAGGAAGTCAGCACGTGGGTTAAGGTGGATGGGAATTTTGAAGGGTTGGAAGGGTACAAATTGTTACATTACTCTTTCCCGAGTGGGACATCCATATACTAATTTCTTCCTGGGTGGTTTGGTTTTATTTGGGCAGGTTGATTATATTGGGGCAGGTCCCTCCCTCCATTTGACTCTGTCAGAGGGTGGGGGAACTGGCTAAACCATCTTGGCAGGATTCTTGCTAAAACTGGGCAATGCAAAGCAGAAAGGTTGGAAACTAAAGTCTGGTAGAGAGTCCTTGCCAAGGCGGAAAAGGGAGGGAGGTGAGCGTCGATATAAAAGGGGAAAGGGGTTCGGCGCCTGTGGCTCAGCGAGCTAAGGCGCCATCCATGTACACCTGAGCTGGTGGGTTCGAATCCAGCCCGGGCCTGCCAAACAACAATGACGGCTGCAACCAAAAAATGGCCAGGCGTTGTGGCGGGCGCCTTTGGTCCCAGCTACTTGGGAGGCGGAGGCAAGAGACTCACTTGAGCCCAGGAATTGGAGGTTGCTGTGAGCTGTGATGCCACAGCACTCTATCCAGGGTGACAGCTTGAGGCTCTGTCTCCAAAAGAAAAAAAAAAAAAGCACC
>CAUYON010140141.1:0-19810 GCA_963573935.1 Arctocebus calabarensis | reverse complement strand
CCAGCCTTGCACTACTGCTATAACTACCTCTTGCTGAACAAGCACTGTGGTAAACCCACAGCAGGCCCTTGGACGATCTGCTATAGTTGTAAGATTCAGATTACAATGAGGTATGTAGCACTTTTTCTAGGATGAGTTTGTGAACTTAACTGTCAGACTTCAGGTATCATGCAATGAATGGAACACATGTTCTGAAAGCCTGCAAACTGAAAGACTACAGTTCAAACAAAGACCTCAATTTCGGTGACCAAACTGGGTGCATGGAACAGAAGATTCAGCATAGTTTTCAGAGCACAGAAACTGAATTGCTAACCAAGTGGGAGAATGAGCAATGAACTCGGCCACCAGGCCAGAGCAAACCAGACAGAGCCTGCGGGGTCTGGCCCTGTAAAAGGCATCTGGGTAGCAGGAGTAACACAGACTTAGATTCTAGAGCTGCTTGAGGGTTAGTGTGTCTGTGTATGACTTGACTGCAGCTAAGACTATTCTAATTCTTTTTGACAAGGGGACAATTTTTCTTCTCTAAGTATATTCACAAGGAGCTTCTCTCAACCTTTTCACTAAAAGACATCACTCTATAGCAGCAAATACAACTAATGGGGTCCCTCAACTCATCCTCTAACCCCCAGAAAACTCACACCGAATCAAAGGCCGCTGAGAGCCCAACCACTCCTTTTCTATCATTAAAATTAATGTGACAAGCTAAAGAGTTCCTGAAAGGATGGTATTTGGTTGTGGTGTTTGTTGTTCTATAAAAATTACCCAAGGCTTTTCAGCTGCATCTAAGATTACCCTGGGTAGGGTCTCACTTTACTTTTGATGACTTTATCGTATATGCTTGTAAAACTGGACATTAAATATCACTAGAAAATCATATCCTTAAAACACTTTCAATAAACCATTTCTTTAAAAAAAAAATAAGATAAATTCAATTGCTTTTTCACATTCTACATTTAAGAAAGTGTCTATCCCTGATCTTAACAGAATACAGATTCAGACAATTAAGTTTACAAACTCATCCTAGAAAATGTGCTATATATTTCACTGCTGAGAATCACTACAGTCACCTTTGAAATACTCACCTTGGGAAGTTATGCACTGATATCAGCACCCAGTCCACCTTTCAAAGCAACTTTAGAATTCTTTTTCTGGAATGACCATCAGAGTTATCATAGGACAGTACGCAAAAACATGCAACAATGTTGAGTACCATTCAGTAGGATACTGTCACATGTCAACATGAGCACAGCTGTGAGAGACACTGGTATATCAAGGTTACGAGACTTTACTGAGTTGTTTGTACAGTGCTGCCAAAAGAGGGGCATGGTGGCAACTTTGTAAACTTTATTGCCAGACCACCTACGATGACAATAACAACAGCTCTGATAGCTATTCTAGAAAAAGAGTTTCAAAATTGTTTTGAAGGGTGGACTAGGTTCTAGTGTCACTGCATAGTTTTTCAAGTGGTGTACTTCAAAGGTGACTGCAGTGAAGCAATGAGGTATGTAGCACTTTTTCTAGGATGAGTTTGTGAACTTAACTGTCAGACTTCAGGTATCATGCAATGAATGGAACACATGTTCTGAAAGCCTGCAAACTGAAAGACTACAGTTCAAACAAAGCTCAAGCCTCTGACAATAGATCCATCAGCATTACTGCCAAAGTGGTCACTTATGCCATTACTACGGAGATGCCTTAACATTTCATTACAATAACCTACATGGTGTGTTGGGGAGGAGCTTGTCAAAGTAAACAGTAATCTTACATATAGGGAATTTCAAGCGTACAATTACTTCATTGTCAAGTCACCAAGAAAAATATCCTTTAGAGGCTTTTTTCCCCAAGACTACTTTTCAGTTCCACTGGACTATAATTTAAGAAGGGGAGAGTTAAAAAAAAAAAAAAAGCAAACAACTGCAGAATACTCATGTTCTTCACATTTAAAACCATCAAATGCTGCAAAGCCATTCATCAGTTTCAGCTGGTTATGCCATTAGTGCAAATCATCCAAGGTCTTTTACTTAAAAATGGGGCAGAAAAGTATAGCCAATTTGGCACTAAATTTGTGGTCAGGAAATTATGGCATTGAGTGAAAAAAAAATTTATGTAAGGCATTTTATTTAACATGAAAAATAAAACTGTTTTAGTGGTTATAAACATTTCACACATAAAGGATGGTAAAAGGCTATGGAATCATTTCCTCTCTAAGCTCATGGACCTCAGATGTCTCACTGGCAATATTAATTTCTTCCTGTAATTCATTTCTGTCAAGCATAATGCAATTCTCAGCTTTCACACAGAGCAGAAAGAGAAACTTGAAAATTGCACCTCATGTACCATCCATAACATGTTCAAGATTTAATAGGAATAAAAGAACAGAAACACACGTGCACCCCAAAGTGTTACCTTAATAAAAAAGTCACGTGGGAACTCCTGGTTGTGCGTGTGGTGTAAGGTAAATTCTCAAACACATTCAGTTGCTAGAGTCCACACATTCACATTATCCTGCTTGGGGCACCCTTGGTTATTGTTTCAACACTGCACAAAATCTCCCTCCAGCAACTTGGGACCCGACTTCTGAGTAACGCCTATAGGTGTAATTTCTTTGATGCTGTTAAGAGCACTAAAGAATATTCAAAACTTACCTAGAAAGTTAAATTGAAGGCAAGGTTTAGAACTGTTGTAATTAGTAGACATTCCAAGTTTTAATTTGGCAGAGAGTTCACATGCTTTATTAAATGGGCTAAATAAAAGCCTTTCATGTATGAGTTTTTGGTATAAATAGGCTCTTTTTTTGAGACAGAGCCTCAAAGTGTCACCCTGGATAGAGTGCTGTGGCATCACAGCTCACAGGAACCTCCAATTCCTGGGCTCAAGTGAGTCTCCTGTCTCCGCCTCCCAAGTAGCTGGGACTACAGGCGCCCGCCACCACTCTCGGCCATTTTTTGGTTGCAGCCGTCATTGTTGTTTGGCAGACCCAGACTGGATTCGAACCTGCCAGCTCATGTGTATGTGGCTGGTGCCTTAGCCGCTTGAGCCACAGGTGCCGAGCCTATAAATAGGTTCTTTATTTTCATTTTATTTTATTTATCTTTTTTTTTTTTTTTGAGATAGTCTCACTCTTGTCAACTGGGTAGAGTGTCTTGGCATCATAGCTCACAGTAATCTCAAACTCTTGGGCTTGAGCAATCCTCTTGCCTCAACCTCCAGAGTGGCTGTGATTAGTAGTGTGTGCCACTACACCTGGCTAGTTTTTCTATTTTTAGTAGAAATGGGGTCTTACTCTAGTTTAGGCTGGTCTCGAACTCCTGAGCTCATGTAATCCACCCACCTCGGCCTCCCAGAGTGTTGCAATTATAGGCGTGAGTTACCGTGCCCAGCCTACATAGGATCTTTAGATTGACCTAGGGAAAATATAAAATTTCTGGCAACACCCATAGCTCAGTGGGTAGGGTGCCGGCCACATACACCAAGGCTTGTGGGTTCAAAACTGGCCCGCGCCAGCTAAAAACAACAATGACAACTCAAAAAAAAAAAAAAAATAGCCGGGCATTCTGTGGGCGTCTATAGTCCCTCCTACTTGGGAGGCCGAGGCAAGAGAATCACTTGAACCCAAGAGTTTGAGGTTGCTGTGAGCTGTGATGCCGTGGCACAGCACTCTACTGAGGATGACATAAAAAGACTCTCTCTCAAAAAAAAAAAAAAAGAAAAGAAAAGAAATAAAATTTCTTACTGAATCTTCTGATGACCAAGTAAAAATTAATTTTACTACAGGGGAGAAAAGACTAATACAAAGATTGCTGTGTCTAAACTTGCATAACTTAAATTTCAAGACCCAAGTGTTCTGTTCCTTAGAACCACACCCTGAACTAGATATTAAGTAGAACCGAACTATTTGACTCCACAGAGTAGGTGGGACAAAGACCTGCCATCAAAAGACTTCATGTGGCCTGTCGATAGTCTCACTCACTGGCACCGAAGCTATACATGCTGTAAAAAAAGACCAACTCTTGGCTCAGTGCCTGTAGCTCGAGGGGCTAAGGTGCCAGCCACATATACCAGAGCTGGCAGGTTCGAATCCAGCCCAGGCCCGCCAAACAACAATGACAATTGCATCCAAATAATAGCTGGGCATTGTGGGGGGTGCCTGTAGTCCCAGCTACGTGGGAGGCTGAGGCAAGAGAATTGCTTAAGCCTAGGAGTTGGAGGTGAGGTTGCTGTGAGCTGTGAGGTCAAGGATCTCTACTCAGGGCCACAGCTTGAGGCTCTGTCTCCAAAAAAAAAGACCAACTCTTACTAACTGCAGCAGAATGAGAGAAGGAATAGAGAGCAGTGGTGTCAATAATATCTCTTACAATTCCAACAGAACACCGTCACATAATCATGGCAAGGAAATGCAACCTGTAAGTCAATCTTTTACTATACAGCCTTCAGCATTAACCTCAAAAGGGAGAGATTTAAAATATTTAGTGCTCTGATTAAACAGGCATGTAAAATCCAATGAGCTTCGGGGTCCCTTGAGAAACTCTATGTGGACCAGGAGAAGGATCACCAAGCAGCTTAAGGGAAACTGGCAGATGTTGCACCATCATTAAGAACAATGCTGGCATTTAGTAGATTTTTCATTTTACAAGGCATTCCATTTTACAAGTACACAAATTGAGTGTTTTGCTGGAATCCCGGCAAGGAAAGCCTGCACCTTACAGAAACATCCATTTCCCTCACACAATCCATCACTTACTGTTGACTTTGTTAACGTTGCCTTGGATTTCTGCTTGTGTCAGCAGTTCTTCATACACGTCCCTCTCTTCCTCTGAAATACAGCTATTCTGCAAAACAAAGTCTTCACTGATTCCTGAGGTTAAGCAAAATGTTTCCAAAGCTTGAAACTCAAATGCCAAGATGCAAAGATAAAAACCACTCACTAATTTTCATCTGAACTCAGGATAAGCACTTGCAGAGCGCTCTGCCCAGGGCACTAGGACGGAAATCTGCCAAGGACTACAGAAATCAACCACAGACCCACTCTCTGAAAAGGGCCAATGTTTTAATGTTGAAAACGTTATGCTAGACCACTTGGTACTGCCATTTACCATTTTTTGTAGATATTGGCAATTTCAATTGATCTAATAAAATCAACAACACAAATAATGGACATACCTTGTAGAACAGAATAGATTCTAGAGGAAAAGTATTACAAACATTTGTAATAGAAGGATTCATAATTAAGAAGAAAATTTTGAACGAGGTTAACAATTGAGAAGGGCCTCAAGGAACATCGTGATGTGAATGGCTGAGATGAGGGAACAGGACCTAGATAGTCGCAGGAGTTGCTGGATACGGCACGGAGTGTGTCCAAGGGGAGCCAAAGATGAGCTGGTCAGCTGCAGGCCACGCTAAGGTCAGTGTTTAATTCAACAGAGATCAGAGGTGGCTTCCAGAGGGGTGACACTGCATCTGCGGTTAAAGGTCGATTTGAATAGCTCTGAAGGGTTGGTTTGGAGACTCAGGATGAAGGAGCCACAAGGGTCCTTTAATGAGGTCAGGGGGCAGAACAGCGGTCAGGGGCAGAAGAGAGACAAGAGTGGAGACAGTACTAGGACGTGTCCAACTTTTTCTTTCTCTGCTACACATTGGAAGAAGGAAGAGTCGTCTTGGGTCACATATTAAATACACAAATGCTAACGAAAGCTGATTAGCAAAAAAAAAAAAGGGTCCATGGATACTTTTCATGATATCTGACACCACAGGTGAGCAAAAAAGTCCTGACTAAATCAGCATGTGGCCCACAGGCTTGATGATGGATTCAAGCCTGACAAGAAAAAGCAGCAGAATCCAGCCATGGATGGGACACAAAAAGGGTTCTGAGACGAGGTGGTTGCCATCCCAAACCAGGGAAGAGAGTTGGAGGAGTGGCAGAAAGGCAGGCACAAAAGGACAGCTGATCTCTTCAATCGGGAGATGAGCTCCCTGGGCGAAGGGAGTCAATGTCAGACCTTAGAGAATCCCTATACTGAGGGGAAGACACAGAGGAAAACCCTAGATGGAGGTAGAGGAGGCAGAGACTCTCAACACAGGGGAGGTGGGTGGGAGGCAACCTGCTGGATGGTGGAGCCACCACTGGAGAAAGGTCAAAAAATAAAGTGGTTCCTTGTAGTAAATGAAGTTGAAACTGACAGAGCAAGAGCTTAACAAGAGAAAAGTTGGTGAGAAGCAGCAGCTTTCAGCTTAGACCGAGTTTTCGATAATGGGCAGGTACATTAGTAAGTATGGAGTTATGGTCAGGAGTGGGCTGTCTGGCCAAGGAGGGACATCTTCAAATATGCAGAGTTAATTGTTGGGAAAATACGAAGACAGTAGATTCAAAAACATCCTCTCAGGCCGGGAGCGGCCTCCTAGCACTCTGGGAGGCCAAGGTAGGTGAATTGTCTGAGCTCACAGATTTGAAACCAGTCTGAGACACAGTGAGATCTCAACTCTAAAAATAGTCAGGTGTTGTGGCAGGTGCCTGTAGTCTGAGGCTGAGGCAAGAGAATCGCTTGAGCCCAAGAGTTTGAGGTTGCTGTGAGCTATGACACCATGGCACTCTACCAAGGGTGACAAAGTGAGACTCTGTCTCAAAACCCAAATAAACAGGCTTGGCTCCCGTTGCACAGTGGTTATGGTGCCAGCCACATATACCAAGGCTGACAGGTTCGGAATGGGCCCAGACCAGCTAAAACAATTACATCTGCAACAACAAAAAAAGCCAGGCATTGTGGCAGGCACCTGTAGTCCCAGATACTTGGGAGGCTGTGGCAAGAGAATGGTTTAAGCCCAAGAGTTGCTGTGAGCTGTGATGCCACAGCACTCCACCAGGGGTGACATAGTGAGATTCTTTCTCAAAACAAACAAACAAAAATCTTCTCCAAACTTCACCACACTGGATTATTAGCCTTTGCTCATAAATACAAAATAAGTTGGCTAATAATACAAGGTCTGCTGCTGATGCCTGACAAGGGACCTTGTTTAGCTGCTGCTTCTACACTTTTCTGGTAAGTAGTAAGTTTGCGACATGACCTTCAATCCTGCCAATCTATAGTATTCACCATAAAAGAAAATCTTAATTTCTTTACATAAGATATGGTCTTCTTTCACCCTTACATTTCACCCAAACAGACTGCCTATGGCTACAGAGACCAGAGCCAGTTGATTAAAAAACTTCACTTTGAACATTAAAGCTTTTCCAGGCTAAGTGTGGTGACTCACGTCTGTATTCCCAACTCTTTGGGAGGCCGAGATGGGAGGATCACTTGCGGCCAGGAGTTTGAGTTTGACCAACCTGGGAACAAAGCGAGATCCCTTCTCTACAAAAACATAAGGCTTTTTCCAGCTAGTAGCTGATAACCATATTCCCGCCTGTATTTATTACTCAGAACCTGGTTAAGTACCTTCAGTCTTGCATTCTCCTCTTTTTCCTTTTTGGCTTCCCAGAGTTCTTTCTGATATTCTTGGGCAAGGTCGTCATCCACGGAAGTTAGAACCGCATTGGGGTTTCTTAGTGTTACGACGGTCTGCTCTGCTATTCCTTTTTCGACAGCTTCATTAATGGCTATCACTGCAGCATGTACTGCAAAATAAAGAGGGAGAAAGATTTTTATCAGAAAAAGACAAAGTGAGCAGTCACATCAGTGGTTTTCAACCGATGTGCCGTGAAAAATGTTTAAAGACCATAAGTTAAATGATTTTTGAAAGACTTTCAAAGCATAGTAAGTGCATTCTTTCCTTTACTCTTCTTTTAGAGCAATGTAATTTGAGTGTGCCGTGGACGTTTAACTATAGATTCAAATGTTCAGTGAGATAAAAAAGGTTGAAAAACACTAGTTACATGGGCACTGCATAAATTGAAGCAGTTTTACTTTCTTCCTTGGCTTCTAATAAGTGTGTTTTAAAAAAAAGAAGAAAAGAAAAAAACCTTGTGCATATTATGAAGCGCCTGACAACTTCTCCACGTGCCTCTCTCTCTGCCACCCTGGTCTCAGCATCTGCTGTGTAATCAGTGCTCATTTATTCCATTTGCACCAAAAGGCTAAAATGAACATAAGCAGTATGTTGGCTGAGGGCTTGAAAATCAGTCCTTCCCTCGGGGTTTTATATGTTTACAGGTCAGTAACATGTTGGTTCCGAGAGACACCTGCCATTTACCCCGCTTTATAGTACATGAAATGTATGTAGCAGCAATGTATTCTACCACTAAAACCTAAAGACCTTTAGAAAAGGAGAGAACTATTTGGGATAAAGATGTTTCTGGAACCTCTTAATTCACGTTGCACAAGTAGAAATCTAAAAACCAAAATCACTTACTTGGTTATGTTCTGACATCGTCAAATTAACATCTATAACATAAATAATAACTCTTAGGATGCTTAGAGTATCTCCTAAATATTACGTTCCATGTAATCAAAATCAATAAATAAAGCAGAGGTAAGTCCCACGTCTATGGCAAATCTGGATTTTGAACAGACTTACATGCGGCTTCATCCACGGACAGTTCATTGGCCAGAATACCGCCTATTTTGCTGAAAGATGGCATCTGTATTCCATATTTCTCAAGTTCTTTTCTCATATTACTGATTTCTTCCTCTAAAAAAGAACCACACACACACCAAAAAAAAAAAAAAACAAAGAAAGCCACAGAGAAGAATGCAGAAATGAATATATTTGCATTCTCAGAAATGCCTTCATCAGGAAGATGGGCTATTTCTATATAAAAGCTTTAGGAAGAACCCAGCGGGAGCTTGTCATTTCACAAACGCATGAAAGAGACTTCGGTCAAGCACAAATAAGACAGGTAAGTTTTCGTTTCTTGTTAATTATAAAGAAAGGGAATCAATCAAAATGAAGAGGAACAGAGTATTGCTACATTCTTTTAGAAAATTAGACTGTCAAAAGTAAATATAAAGAGTGTACCTGTGAAGTCTACTTTGCCCAATAAATCCTGGATCTGGGGTGCTATTCCTAGTTTGAACAGATATAAACTGAAAGGTAAAGCACAAAATCTTTAGAAGCTTTATCATTATAAACCTTAAAATTATGAATTAAACAAATCTTAAGGGCTTTTTTCAGTTGAGAAGGATCTAAAGCATCTAATCCACTCATTTTACAGATGAGTCCTGGGGTAATACAGTCCTGGCTACGGAAAGGACCAGAACGCCTGTCTGAATCCCAAAGACTGGTCTTCTGTAGGACATGACACTTTTATAGGATCAGCCAACTCTCCATCATCCATTTATAAGAAGAATAAGAAACACAGCCAATACAAAACAGCAGGTAACAAATACAAGAAATATTTCTTTGAATATTCCTCTCATGATTCTTATTTTGCTAAAAAGTACAGTTTTAATTATATCTTCATTTTCAATATTCCCCCATGCACCACACATCCCTTGAAGAAATATTTGTTTTATATTTTCTAAACCAATAAATAGAAGATTATTGGTGGACGGGGGGTAACTACAACCTGTGTGCACTACCAAGCAGAAGATGGAGAATAAATTACATGTAGTTAAAACAACTCCCTTAGGGTGGCGCCTGTGGCTCAGTGAGTAGGGCACCGGCCCCATATACCATGGGTGGCGGGCTCGAACCCGAACCCATCCCAGAGAAATTGCAACAAAAAATAGCCAGGCGTTGTGGTGGGCGCCTGTAGTCCCAGCTACTCAGAAGGATGAGGCAAGAGAATCACCTAAGCCCAAGAGCTGGAGGTTGCTGTGAGCTGTGATGCCACAGCACTCTACCAAGGGCAACAAAGTAAGACTTTGTCACTAAAAATAATAATAAAAATAAAACACCTCTCTTAGACAGTAATGATGGTGTCTGTAAACCTACCCATAACGCGAAAAAGGACTTGAGAGCTAGCATCTTAAGTCTTTCCAAAATAAATGATTATGTTCTTTGCCCTCTTAACCACTGAGTCAGCGTTTCTGTCCCATATTTATCCTTTGTAGCCCCGAGATTAATTCTAGCAACCAACTAAAACATTCCATATTCCCTTTCTTATAAATTTTGATAGGTTTACAAGACCTTAATTTTTAATTAAAATTTCACAATAATATGCATTAGAAAATGAACTGAGAATGATTTCAATGGCTTGAAAGATGTGAAGATCATTATCACTTCAGATGTTGATGTGAGATGAATCTCAGTGGTGTAGAAAAACATAAAATTTAACTAAAACATGTTGACAAAGTTTAAGATCAAGCTTTCTTAAAGGTATCAAAATAAGCTCTTAAAATATGATTAGTTGATATAAGTATCTTGCATTGAAATTGACTTTTTGGATCATTATGTTCTACAAAAAATAATTATTTAGAAAAGTAATACAGGATCAAAGTTAAAATGAGAGATTTATGGTTTAAAAAATTATAAGGAAAATAACTACACTAAGTTAAACACTAAATATTTTGATATAAATCCTTCTAATGTTGCTTCTAGACTGATCTATTTTATAATTGTATATTATTCTGGAATATAAATGTTCTGGAAATTCTAGAAATGTCATTAATTGATGAGAATTTGTAGTGTCACTAATAATTATGTCAAATAATGTTTCAGTGAACCTACTTATATATACACACACATCTTTGTACATATTTGTTATAATCCCTAAAAACAAAATTTCAGATAGAAAATGTATATATTCAAAGGAAACAAAACAAAACAAAAAACCTCCACCCCTTTCCATCTGCATGAGAACTTGAACTGTAGTTAACTTTCCAGCTCTTCCCCTAGGACCCCAGTAAAAGTATACTATCAACTGTTATTAAGCATCACTGCTTAGAGAAAATAAGCCCTGATTAATAAATTGTATCTTGACTAGCAGGGATCCTAACCACCTCAGAGGCACCACATCTTTGGGCCTTCCTGAGCACAGTGACTCTTAAAATTGGCACATCCCTGCAAGAGCCTGGGAAGCTCTGCAGTGGGGCTGTTGGAATAGGTCCTGGCACCTGCACGGATGGTGCTTCCAAGCCAGGGAGGTTCAAACCCACCAATTTTGAGTCCCACTCCTTAGCAGCGAGACTGTCACCTGTGGACCAAAGAGACAGGCTACTCGCTGGATGTGCATGCAGACAGCCACGTGGAGTGTCAGGGAGGCTTCCAGTGAAGAGCAGCGGCCTGCGTCCTGCCTCCTGCTGGCTTTCCCGGTTCTCTCTATCCTGAGCAAGGGGAAGCCCACGGTGGCTGGCTCGTGACAGGGGTGTGACTCTGAATGCTTTGTTGAACCAAAGAATCCCCTGATGGGCATGGCCTACTCTATCACCCATATTTGGGAATGCCATTTTCTTTGTTCCTTTACCACCACAGGATATTATCAAGGAAGAATTTCCCAAGTCAAAAGCAACAAGATGTAATTAAAGTCTGCATTCCTTTCATTAGCTGTGAAGGTACATGTTTTTGTTATACTCATATTGGTCATTCACATTTCTTCCATGAAATGTCGAATAAGTTTTTGAATTTTAAGGATTTTTTTTGGGGGGGGGGGAATTTACCTTTCTCTCAGCCCCTGCCCTGCCTTTTCCTTCAAAATCATACCAAAGGATGAAGAACAAATGATAATTTTTTTAACCATATGGTGATATGAATTTTAGTACCGAATTCCAATACGATATTCATATCTTATCCACAGGGGAATAACATATTAGACTTTAAACATTCTTTAATGTGTAACGGCCATTACGTATTTATAATTCAAAGCTAACAAGACAGGATACAATCCTTAGTTTAAGTTCTAGGCCTTTAGAGATTATCAAGGATATAAAACTGTCCATCTTACACAGCCTCTGAAGACTTTACTACCAGTTGTTCATGCCAAACAAGTCATTACAATTAAAACGAGGTTATTGAGATCCTATGCTGACATTTTCAAAACCATAATATTCTATGAACCACTTTTCAACTCTTTACAGGGTAAAAATACTCCAATGAAAAAGGAGCACGAATGAAATGTCAACTTCTTCATTTATTTCCTTCTAGTAACAGGAACTACAAATTAAACAGAATTTAATAGGTAAGGTAAAGCTACAAAAGAATTCTATCGGGGGAAGAAAACCAGACATCATTTAAGAAATGAGAATAGATAAATGATCAAAAATGTATCACTGTATCACTTCAATTCCTCCCATACCACCTAATTTGCATTCTCCTCTGCCCTTTGTACAAATTCAAAAGTATTTCTGAATTTATGAAAAAAATTATGAAGTTCATTGAAAGAAATTTTGAAAAGGTGACAGTAAAACTTAAGTAGGAGACATCCCTAAAACGTCTTCCAACAACTTTTTAAAATATATTTTAAGTACTTTGTGTGCTATATCTGAAATATATAGATTATCTATCTTAATATCCAGCTAAATTTAGACTTCTTAATGTACATTCACTTTTAAATTTACATTTTTTAAATCAAAGCCTAAGCTAATCAATATCTACTATCCTTTATATATTTCTACTTGTCCACCTATGTCATATTGAGATAATTTATTAACAGAATTTTAGATTCATGCTTTTGTTTTTATATTATGCACCAATAATTTAAACAAATGCAAATTTTATTCATTTCTTTTCTAATTTCATCTACATCAAATTTTCTTCTTCCTTACTTTTATCTTTGGTTCTACTAAATAGTAGATGCTATGAGATTTAAATGCTGCATAAGTATTTGTCAAATGGACAGGCTGAATGGATTGTCAGTTGCACATATTTTAATATTTTCATCTGCTCCTTGGGTGTCAGCTCTGTTCATTGATTCTAACGCCTCTCTCCCAGGGCCAGTTTCCTTTAGATATCTGACATCTCCTGATGTGGGGCTCATCCTGGTGTTGGAGACCTACTGTTTCTCCGCTGCTGAGTGGTTCCCCTGACAGGGGCCAGTAGTACGGACGGAGGCTGTGGGGGAACAATGGGACTGGCACCAGGAAGAAGGCAGGTCTAGCTCCTTAGACAGGACTGCCCCCACCCATGAGGTCACTGGCTGTCTAACCGTGCTGGCACACCTTCCTGCCATCAGCATGGACACTTGCTGCTTCAGGAAAGGGTCTGGTTGCTTCCAGCCTGTTGATCACTTGCTTTGATCTCCTTTTCCTTGGAGCAGACCCCATGACAGCCCCCAGCTGGGCTGCACCCCTCAGGGTTTTGTGGGTTACCGATTCCCCCAGACTGTCTCTCAGTCATTCAAACCCATCTGCTTACTCTCTCTGGAAGTCAGTCAAATTTCTGGTCAGTGGATGGCACTCCTTTTTACCATGAATGTTTTTTAAAAAAAATTATTACTTTGATTAATTTCATATAGTTTGGAAAGACAGAGAGATGGCTGTGTGCAATAATCTTGATGCAACTGTTTTCACATTGTGTACTGTTTAATCTATTTATTCATTTAATCACTACTGATACAACAGCTACTGTGTAAGAAAAATTTTTCCTACCATGAGATCCCTGAACTAAGGGTTTAGGCCATCACAAAACTCCAGGCTTGTTGGTAACATGAATTAAAACATTTATATTAAGCAAAAGTGTTAATTTTCCCCTTTGGCAATAAAGAAATTAGGTAGCTATTTTAAAAATACTTTATATTTCTCCATTGTACCCTGTAAGATTAATATAAATCTCACAATAAAACATTCTAGTTTAACTGAAAGTTACCACAAGGTGGTGCTCAGAAGTTAGTTTTTTGGATGGAGGAATTTGCTTTTAACTTTATTTTAAATCTGGGATTTTCTTTCTTTCTATTTTTTTTTTTTTTTGTAGAGTCTTTTTTTTTTTTTTTTTGTGGAGACAGAGTCATCGCCCTCGGTAGAGTGCCGTGGCGTCACACAGCTCATAGCAACCTCCAACTCCTGGCCTTAGGTGATTCTCTTGCCTCAGCCTCCTGAGTAGCTGGGACTACAGGCGCCCGCCACAACGCCTGGCTATTTTTTTTGTTTTTGGTTTGCAGTTTGGCTGTGGCCGGGTTTGAATCAGCTACCTTCGGTATATGGGGCCGGCGCCATACTCATTGCGCCCCAGGCGCTGCCCAAAATCTGGGATTTTCTTAAGCTGATATGGATCAGGTAGAAATCTCATTTGCATATACCAACAAAATTTTATTTATTAAAAAATTTAAAAACAAAGTGGTGGTTTCTCTTCAGATCGTATAAATCACTTACTAAAAACATAATGTGTATTTTCTACTTGACTTCAATTTTCAATATTTTTTATCATTAAGGTTGACTTTAAACTATTAGCTTTATAAAGGTCACTTTTCACAGTGTGGGAATTTTGCATCTAATCTCTATGTGGGAGGTGCTTCCAAGTAGATTTTTCTAAAAGGTAAATGTTTATTAGGAAACTTTTTATCCAGTATTCTCACACCAAAAAGAATCAGCATTCCTTTCCAAGCATTTAAATTCAAATGAGGCCATTATCTGAAATGTATAAGAGATTATAGTTTAATCTTAAAAAAGAAGCTCCCTGAATATTAAAAATAGCAATTTCACTTAGCACTTCAACACTGAATTTATTGAGTGTCTCACAGCCAACACAAAGGGCTAAGAGGATTCCAAAGGGAGCTGTGAAATTAATGTCATCATCACTTCCCACGTCTAAGAAAACACTCTGTATGAAGTAGCAAACCTCTTCCCACACCAAGAGATACAGAGCACAAGTGTGCTGCTGGTGAGGCCAGCAACAGAGGCTGCACACAGGGAGCTGAAGCCTCGCTGGCCCTGTGCTCCTGTTGGCATAAAAAATATTGCTAAAAGGCCAGGAAGCAATAAAGAAAGTTTCGAAAGCACTGTTAAGTTTTAAAGATACTATAGTAATGAAATGCAAACTTAAAAGATGGCAGCTGAATTTTCACATCGTGTGCTTAAAAGATGGCAGCTGAATTTTCACACCGTGTGCGGCTCATTTTAGGCCATAACTTGTGGAAACAATGTTTGCAAATCAAAACTCTGTGGTACCAGGAACGCCGCAGGACTGTCATCGAATCAGAAGCTCCTGATCCTGGCCCCAAGACTGTCAACATCGAGATGGGGGACGCTGAACAAATCGTGTAACCCAAGCTTTCAGTTCCCTTATCTGGACTAAAACTCCGCAAGGCCTTTCCAGTTCTCCAGTTCCATAATTCTTCATTTTACACATCCTAAATCTAAAAGCATAGAGGCTTTTAGTATGCTGCAAAGTCTCAGGCCAGTGTTCTTTCAATTTTCTGAGTAATAAGGAAACATTTGACTCCCTCCTAAAGCCAACGCTGGCTGAGCTGGTAACAGCACAGGCTCAGTTCCCACACGGCCTCGCAGATTCCCAAATCTGTCCTTTACTATCCCATGTGACATTGGGCAGCCTCTCTGAGCCTCAACTGCCAAGGTTATAAAATGGGACTCAGAACTGGAGCCACTGCTTTAGGTATGTTATGAAGTTGAAAAGAGATTATACCAGTGAAGTACTTTGAATAGTGCCAACATACAGTCAAAAGCTCTATTAGAATTAGCTTTTGCTATTATTATTCTTTGTTAAATAAACACGCCCACTTACAACCTCCCACAGAGGTTTCCTCTACTTTTTCCAACACTAAGACTCTTTCCCTTTTCCCCCTGACTCCATGCTTGAAATGGTTTTATCTGCTGAATCTATTTTCTCATCTTTGTCACATACATCACTTCTAATATGTCAAAATACAGTACCCTATATACCCAATGTATGACCAAAAACAAGAGGCAGACTTATCATAGGGAAATGACTTCAGTTAAAGCTCCTAAAAAAATACAAACTCCAGAGACTTTGAGGTGGAATCAATGGTACATGTGTTGGGTTAGGCGACAAGACACAGCTCACAGTCTCAACGAGCTTAGGATTTTGGATGACAGAAAAGCAGAGCCACAATAACAGTGTAGGACGGGAACAGGAAGAGAGAGGACGGTTTGGAGCATGGGGAGAATCTGGAACGAGGTGTGAGTTCAAGGACACGAGGAGGTGCAGCTGGCTCCCTCACCTTAATCCTGAATACTGCCATGTCTAGATAGGCCTCCTGAGAACACGGGGAGAGAGCTTAACTTTGGGTTAGAGAACTATCTCCAAAAAGCTCATTTATAAATGCAAATGTATTCACTGATATGATCTGATATCTGGGTTCAACTGGTTCCTTAGGGGTTTTGAGGGAATGAAGTGGAGTGTCAAGACAGGAAAACTAGGCCTTAATGCCGGAGGAACAGGTTCAAAGGCAATCTGGTGAGTAGGGCTGCCAGCTGCTGTGTGGGAGAGCAGGCAGAGGAGTCCTCCCTCCCCCACAAAGCAGTCGGGTGCTTAGGACAGCTGGTCCACCAGCTGTGAGTCTGCCACAGCCATCACCACAAATATGTGCCATGTCAGCACCATCACTGCACCTGAAAATGTGGCTTCTGGGACACAGTGACCTCAGCAGCAGCAGGACCAGTGATCCTCACACCGGGGGAGGCCTGTCCTCAGTTTATGGCTGTCAGTGCAGCAAAATCGCAATGGTCAAATCAACTGTATAGTACGAAAAGCAGGATCCAGAGCACTACTAATGTTAAGTAATGTTAAACCAGAACATGACTAAACTAGAAGGTTGAACTAGAATCAATACGCACACGTGACCTTCAAAGAACTCCTTGGAGGCTAGTTGATTTCATGTCTTCATGCAGGAATAATCAGGATAAAACTGGAACATCCTGTTGTGACCACAAAGCAAGGCTATTTCAAAGAATGTCAGGGACAGTGCCACAAGGACAAAGGAGCTGGCCAGAAAGAGCTCTGCCTGACCAAACTGAAACAATCTGGTTCATCAGAAAAGGCACCATCAATCTTGGTTAAGTCTGTGACAGGCCAGAAGTTAAAAAAAATAATCCAGGGGGCTGCACCTGTGGCTCAAAGGAGTAGGGTGCCAACCCCATATGCCGGAGGTGGCGGGTTCAAACCCAGCCCCGGCTAAAACAAGCAAACAAACAAAAAAAACCTGCAAAAAAAAAAATCCAAAGGGAATAGTATACAGTGTACAAAAAGGAAGCTATAATATAAAAAGAGTTAAAATAATACATGCATAATTATTTGTACTGATATTAACAAGTTGGGAATGTTATTAAAACATGGACACTTTCTTTTGTATTTGTTTATATGGAGTAGAGACACTTGTTTTTATACTATATAAACTAAAGGGAAGAATAAAGACCAGGAACTCTGAGTAAGCTAAACAATCCAAGAAAACATAGGAAGTGTCCCAAAAGAAGCTGAAACGCACAGGTGGTAACAAAACCAGCCAGGTAGAAGGAGGGCCCAATGTCAGTGGTCACACTCAATAAATAAGCAGAGAGGACTGGACCCAGGAACATAATCTGAGATGATTAATCAGCCAAAGGCCTAAAGACCGCTGGGTAGAGTCGATCCCTGTCTCCTGGGAGAAGGAAACCTCTAGAAAGACCAATTAATTTCAAGGAAATATTTAAAAGGCATACATGAGCTTTTAATAATGTTAGCAGATCAGGCCAATTTATCATTATGACAGGACAAGAAATTATATGTATAATGCTGGTCAAGTGAGATTTAGGAAGTAAATAATCTCAGGGGGAGGGGGTGAGGGGCAGAGGCAGGGATCAGACTGCAAATAAGAACCTCCTGGAAAGCCATGGACTTCAAAATGATCTGTTTGGTTTTTAAACATGTTTAGCCTGATGTCTAATGGCCAGGGCCTGATTCATCTTAGGAGAAGAACCAAAATGGGGCCACGTTTTAACTCACAAGAGATCCATCAGAAACCGGAGCTGTAATCTTAGCAGCTGTGTAGAGGTATTCTTTTGTTTCCAGTGCTGGTAAAGTTATGTCAATTCTGAGCAGATATTTAAAAAAAAAAAAGAAATTATATGTGTGTGTATAAATAAAAAATAGCCCTAGGATGAGTCAAAATTAGTATATAAATTATGAAAAAAATGAGTGAAACTTGTAGTATGGACCATTCAGAATGGGTTTCAGTGTGATAAGTTTGTAAAAATACATCTAAGCATTTCCTTTGCTCCTTATGAAGAGTGAAGGATGGCTTGGCACCTGTAGCACAGTGATTACAGCGCCAGCCACACGCACCGAGGCTGGCAGGTTCGAGGTCGGCCTGGGCCAGCTGAACAACAATAACAACTGCAACAAGAAAGCAGGTGGGTGTTGTGGCGGATGCCTGTAGTCCCAGCTACTTGGAAGGCTGAGGCAAGAGAATTGCTTAAGCCCAAGGGTTGGTGGTTGCTGTGAGGTGTGACGCCATGGCACTCTACTGAGGGCAACATAGTGAGATTCTGTCTCAAGGAAAAAAAAACGAAAAAAAGTTTAGTGAAGGATTAAAAATATAAGTTCTACTAATGGGCAGCGCCTGTGGCTCAAAGGAATAGGGTGCTGGCCCCATATACTGGAGGTGGTAGGTTCAAGCCTGGCCCCCGGCCAAAAACTGCAAAAAAAAAAAAAAGTTCTCCTAAATTTAATTGGCTAACTTATTTAAAGGAACTCATTTTTATAAATGTTCAGACATTTAGCAGGAGTTTAATGTCATTTATTATGCATCTTTAACAAATCAAGCACTGAACAGGCAGAAAGTATTCTCCATGCATAAAAGGCCTGCATACATTAAAAAAAAGAAAGTCAGTGAAGTAACTAGTTAGCAAGGCTCCCACTTCTTGAATTGGTTCCTTTCCACCGTACAGGGTTTATAACATTCCAAAAACAGCCACAAAGGGAGAAATGTGCCGTGTACAGTACACACTGTAAGTCCACAAACAATAAAATACTTACAGTGGTTTTCACATGATGTTGAGAGAGCAGATATTTTAGCTTTTCCTTTGACATTCTTTCTGAGTTTTCCAATGTTCTCTACAAGGAGTCCTTCCTATTTATTTATTTTTATTTTTTGGCCGGGGCTGGGTTTGAACCCACCCCTTCCAGCATATGGGGCTGGCGCCCTACTCCTTTGAGTCACAGGTGCTGCCCTTTATTTCTTTTTTTAATTTATTTTTTTTCTTTGGCAGTTTTTGGTTGGGGCTGCGTTTGAACCCACCACCTCCAGTGTATGGGGCTATCGCCCTACTCCTTTGAGCCACAGGTGCCTCCCTATTTTTTTTTTTAAATAAGAAAAAGATAAACATTTCTTTGGAAAGAGAATGATGCCACCTACCACTCAGGTGAGTGTGTCTACATTGGCAAAGTAAGAGAATTTCTGGGGCTGTTGAGGCGATAGTAGCTGGTGGTGGAACTTGAGAATTCTAGGCTGAACTCACAAATGGAAATGGAGACAGAAATAAAAGGACAAGGGCAGGCCAGAAGAGAGAAAAGCAAAGACAAACAGGAAGCCAGGGCACAAGCCCTGGGCACTCAGGCTGGTCAGCCCAACTCAGGACCACGGGACAGGAGACAAGTCTGATGAGGGCCAAGGACTAGCTCTGCAGATGAACTCAGGCCCAGCGGGCAGGGAGAAGGCAGCCTGTGGCAACCTTAGCCACCTGGAGGAAAACCTCCTTCCTGGCTCCTGCGCTATGATCATGAACTCTGACCTGCCTAATTCTCCACCAAGTAATGGAAACTCTTGCTACCAGCAACGTTGGCGTATTCACCAGCAGGACAGAAGCGCCAACGAGATGTTTGTTCATTTCCAGCATCACTTCTAACTATGCAGCCAGTGCAGACCCATGTGTACCGAGGGACTCCTCCCCACCCTCCTGACATGCCTCACTGGGCACTCGCTGTGTGTACCGAGGGACTCCTCCCCACCCTCTTGACACGCCTCACTGGGCACTCGCTGTGTGTACCGAGG